>CANXYC011158986.1:0-25427 GCA_948193065.1 Aleurites moluccanus
TTCAATTTTATTAACAATCATTGTGTTTATTTTCAGATATATATATATATACATATACATAAAGTACGGATCTACAAGTTTATAGTATATTTGATAACCATTATTTATGATCAATTTGTAAAGTAACTAAACATAATAAAATTTAATCTAATCGTAAATATATATATTACTTGGAAATTAACGTAGATTCGAATCTCCTCTCTTTAGTGCTAAAAATAAAAATTGTAAAGTAACAAATAAAAATATTTTTATGCATAAATTAATTTTTAATAATACTTTAATTTTTTTTTTGCACATAAATAAACATGATAAAATTTATAACCGACATGCCATCAATAAAAAATTCATATCCACATAAAAAAACAAAGACAAATAATAACAATATTAATTAAAATAAATAATACAACAAGAAAAAAAAAAATACTAAACTACAGTAAAATACTTATTCTAAAATGGTAAAATATCTTGAAAACAAACATCATATAAAGGAAAAAAGAATAGCATAAGTATGAATAATAATAATAATAATAATAGATATAATGTTATTCTATAAAAAAAAATTATTAATAAATTTAACTCTAATTTAAATTTAAATTTAACATATTTTAATTATAAAATAACTCAAATACTACTAAAATACTAAAAAAAATAAATACTCTATAAAAAATATCCAACAGTGGGCGTTACTTGCAAAAAAAAACAAATGCTAACCATTCTAAACAAAATCAAAAGCTGGCTGCTAACCTCTTTTTTCGATAAATAAGTGTCCAAATGCTTGATACTAACTTTAGATAAAACTTTTACCTAAATTTCAACATATTATTTAAAACATTAATGGGTTTGAGATTCTTGTTTGTTGAATTTGATATCATTTTCTTTATTTCACAATAAATATTTTTATTTATTTTTTAAAATGATTCAATTTAATTATTTTTATTTATTTTTTGATATGATTCATTTAATTATCTCATTTTCTAATTTAAATTATATTTTATATTTTATCTTAACTTAATAATAATAATAATACACTCATTAAAAATATAAAAAAATATAAAAATTAATTAAAAGATAAAATATAAAAGAATTAGAAAAGTGGAAAAAAAATTAAAATAATTAATAAATTAAAATAATAAATAAATTAAAAATATTAAAATAAACTAAAAAAAAATTCTTAATCGTATCTATTATTTACTAATTTAAAATTTCTTATCTTTTTATATACTTTGTGGAGTATTAATGGTTTTTTTTTCCTTTCCCAAGTGCTTACCTTGTTTGTTGGATTGCTTTTACTAATTCACTTGGATAAATTACAACAACATTGTCAAAATTTATCATAATTAATACTTTTATCTTTATTTTGAAATTTACATTTTTTAAGGAATTGCATTTTCCTAATATAACAATTACATTTATTTAATATATTTCATCATTACTATATTTTATTTTTATCAACAAACTATTAATTAATTTTATTCAACTATTAATCAAAATATATTTATATCTTTTTATATTTCTCATTAAATAATAATTGAGCGCTGATTTGTTAGTGAATAAAAAAAAATAAAAAAAAAATTATATTAGTTTTTTTAAAAATAAATATTTATTTACTATTATAATTGAAAGGTATTTGTACATCATATTAAATAAAAATTATTATTTTAATTAAATTAATTATTATTTTTTTAATCTTTATAAAAATCAAAATAGATCTCTCCTTTCTGAGAACGGAGGAAATACATTATATTTTAAAATTTTAAGATTAATATTGTATAAATCGAAATGATAAGAACCAAACTACAGTGAAAATTTCAGGAAATTTTATAATTAAAAACTCTAGTGTTAGCTGATTATCAAAATATCAGGATAATCATTAGAAGACAATTTCGGTTGAGGTAAGGCATAATTGGGTCTAAGAGGGTAAGAAATACAAAATTGACATGGAAAACAAAATTCAGCACAATCAAGCTGTTGCTTTTTTGCGGTCAAATCTCTGCAAAGCTATTGGTAATAATGCAACTTCCTCACTAATTTTCTGCTTCTTTGTACCTATTTTTTCTGCCTCCTTAATTTGTTGCTCCACAAAAGGCCTCTTGGCTCTCTCAATGACTTCCTGCCTCTTCTTTACTCTCTTACTTGCCTTGTTCCTCCCCTTCGTTTTGTTCTTAAAAGAAGTGTCCTTGACAGCTTCAACAGTAGCTTCCATCTCGGCTGCTAGTTCTTGCTTCGTTGGTTTCTCTTTCTTCTTAACTGGCTTCACCGTACCAATCCTTGATGGGTCCAGCATAATCGTCTCTGGTGGGAGCTTGTCGAGAAGAGCATGAACTTCCTTCTCCCTCCTTTGTTTGGATGTTTCAAATGGGTTTGCTAACCAAGTATCGAAGTTAGGTTCTCCGGACCCTGGGATAAGAATTGAAGACCATCCCATGGAATGCCCTAGGCCTAGAACATCTTCATATGGCCTAAACAACACCTGGCCTATCTGGTAACCTTTCACCATAGAATGGCCCATGTATCTACTATAATGTCGTGATTCTGAAAAATCTCCAAAAATCTGAACGAATGATCCAGTTGCAGCAGCTAGCAATCCCTTTTGACTAAAGTCCAAGGTCTTTGCATGGCCTGGCATTGTTTGGAGAACCTCGAATTTCCTCAAGTCCCAAATCTTAATTTTCCTTTCTTTGCCTGATGTGGCCATGAGATGACCATTAGGGTGGAATGCCATTGCCGAGATAGGACCAGGATGACACAGCATTTTGACAAGAGGAACAGCACTAGTGGGTTTCCACATACTCACTGTACCTCCGGAATGACCCAAAGCAACAACCCCATTGAAAGGATTAACCTGCATCACATTAGTATGACCTAAACCTGTCCGAATATTACCAATCATCTCACCCATTGTGACATCTTGATAATGGAGCTGCCCAAATTTGTTTATTGAAGCCAATAGAAAATGGTTCTTCAGAAACTGAAGACGTAACACTGCACCATGTTCCTGTGAAGCGCATAACTTAATTTAGTCCTGGAAAGAAAAACATATCATTCTAGAAAGATCAACCATCAAGTGTTCAAGGCTTTCTAGTGAAGAAAACAAATGGTCATAGCAGAATAAAGTGAGTTCACTAAATGTAAACCAAGATATATTACAACTTGAAAAGTGCCCGGAACTCGGTCTACCAAAACATATAGCACGTGCATGAGCTAAAATTCTGAAAGAATAACCTGAAAGTAACTTTGAATACGACATGATCCACATGCACCAAGTGAAAACAAAAATGAAAAATGAAGAATTTAACTTGAAACCCGCCTCAAAACTTTTAATAACCTTTACGTTCAAAACTTCAAATCCAATATATATAAACATAGGATGGTGAATAATTATGTAAAGGTACAAAGACACCCAACACAAGCAAAATTGACCACGGTGTATAAACAGATTTGGGTAGCGCATATTTGAAACAAGAGTCAATGCATCAGTCCAAATCAAAATTTCATTTTTTCATTTTTTCTTGCTAGATTTGAACTTCAATCTGAGATGACAACCAAAACAAAATATACTATTTGACTCTTGACAAAACAATAGCTAGTATTCTCAGTAAGAAAGTTGGGTAAAAGGATATGCAGTCGGCTTATCAATTGCAATCGTTAGTTCACAGAACAAGAAGACCAAAAAAAGAATATGATCTCCTAATAATGTAAAGATTAAACGCAACTGGGGGCATTTAAATCTATATAGCATTTGAAGTTTGATTGAATTGCAGAGGATGATTCTTCAAAAGTAGGCCATATATATTAGGCAACTGACACAAACAAGAAAAGCCACCCACATATAACACAGGAAATGAAACTACACACCTAAAGACACAAGAAATAAAAACTACAAACTTGTGTTATATAATGGAAAAAGTTTAACCAGTTCAGGAAAAGTTGATAGCCGCTAACTACGGCTTAAAGAGATGCAATTCATCTGAGGACAGTATACTTACCTTTAAACAGTGAAGTTCAATGCCATCCCTATTGTAAATGTATGGGTACCTGGCATAGCATAGAACTCTTAGATACATCTGTCAAGCAAACTTAGATACAGAGTCAACATGGAGGCTGTTGCAAAAATTGTTCAGAATTTAAGATACAGTATGTGCTAAGCAGTGTTGAAATATTGACTAAATGGTGTGCATAAGTAAAACTACAAAGGCTATTAAAAACTTGTTGAAATGCAAGCGCTCCAAAAGGAAATTCATATATTGGATTACCGTGACTGCACTTATAAATTGGAGTAATAAGGTTAACTATAAGCCATGACTGACGTGTAAATAAAAAGCAGAAAGTACACTGCTCTGCATTTTCACAAAACATCTACCAACCACTGACCAACGATCTTAACAGAAAAAGTGTGTTTTATTGACCATGAAAGAAAGCAGTCCTACAATAACAGAAACCATATAATCTGAAACAGGCTTACTGAACCAGTGTTGTTACAGGGCTAGACCTCCTATTGCCCGAGGCGAGAGGCATCAAGAAAAGTGCTCGCCCAAGTAAAGTGAGGCGCCATGAAAAAATATTGAAAAAAATATATATAAAATAACACATCAATTAGAACCATAACAATAAAGATAAGATGGTAATACTCGAACACTTGTTTTCAATCCATAACAAAATGCCCTTTGTAGAACGTTATATTTTTTTTTCTCCTCCTGTTATCTGGTGGAAACCCTAATTTTTTTTTTTCACTTCCCTATTTTTTTCCCAATAAAATTAATTCATGCTATAAGGCAGCAACCCTAATTCTTTTTTCCCACTTCCCTATTTTTTTCTCCCTATATATTAATTCACATCTCTTTGGTTTCCTAGCATTTAAGAAGTCAAGAATTGACAGTTAACTCTCACTAATAACTAATTATGCATATAAAGATTTCCATCATTTTCGATAATTAATATTTTTTTTTCCAAAATATATTTTTATACAAATTAAATAGTAATTAAATGCCAAGTACAAATACTTTATTTGTAAACTGTACCTTCGAGCTACATAAGTAAATAATAAAAGTGTTCATAGTACACGTCTCTTGAGTTGAGGATTAATGAGAGAGATTTTCTAATATTTAAGGAGTGTTTTGATGTCCAATTACAAAACACAATTGTCGTTTAAAAATACACATGTCGACAATTGAGAAATTAGTAAATGTTTGGATAAACACCAATTGAAGATTCGTCTTCTTCAAATCGGCAAAATTCAATAACAGATAAAAGTTGCGATTGCCGATTAAAGTTTTTGCCAACAGGAAAAAGTATTTTTATTCCAAATCGACAATTATCAATCGCCCATCCAAACACCCCCTAATATGTTATATTATTCTTAATTGACTTAAAATTTAGCCATATATGATTAATTTCTGAAATTGACAATAATTATGGGTTTGATTGGTCTAGTTAAATATGTCACACAAAAGATAAAAATTTGACTAATTTATATTGATGGAAAGTTTGTCACATGTATTTGCATTTAATAATGCAGAGAAATGCATTATGTTCTATTATAATGGAAATTTATAATAAATTATCAAATATCAAATCAATTGTTTTGTGATTTTGTTGAGAGAATATTTTAAATAAATGTTACCGTTACAATTTACAATTTTTTGCAAAAAAATTGCATATCGGTTTTCCGTTACTGTTACGTTATAGCTCCGATACTGTTACACGTGACCACGATCTTGAAACTGACCGCGACCGCAATTTAAATCTATGATTCAAGCTAACTCCCTTATCAAAATAATCACTTTGGCCTTCACTAAATTTGCAATGTATATGTTCTATTTTGGTTCTACTTGACCTGAAACTCTTAAACATCAAAGTGTTCTTCCACAACTTTAAATTTTTATTAACTTCCTCTTGTATCTCATCTACCAGTACAATATCATCTGTAAACATCATACACTAAGAAATGTCCTCTTATATATGTTTTGTCAATTTATCCATACCCAGCACCAAGGGATTTCCTCTTGTATATATTTTGTTAATTCATCCATAATCAAAGCAAAGAGCAAGTAGTCAATGCGGACCCTTGATACAACCTAACTGAGATAGGTCAGTCTCCTCCAACTGTGCACACACTAGTAATCATTCCTTCATACATGTTCTTTAATACTTGTATATACCTAATTGATATCCCTTTACGTTCTAACACCCATCATAAAATTTCTTTTGGGACCATCATAAACCTTCTCCAAGTCAATAAAAATCATATGCAAGTTTTTGCTCACATCTCTTATTTCTCCATCAAACTTGTAATGAGAAAGATTGTTTATATGGTAAATCGACTTGCCATGAACCTAAATTGGTTAGCAAAGATAGATGTAACACCACGTAAACGATATTCTATAATTATTTTCCACAGCTTCAAAATATGACTCATAAGCTTAATTTCATTGTAGTTTGAGCAACTCTAAATGTCTCCTTTACTTTTAAAAATGGGTACTAAAAAACTCTTCCTCCATTCATCTGGCATTTTATTTAAAGTTAAAAACCTTATCGATCACTTCCTACAAGTCCATTTAGGTCTCCACAAATGAAAATATTCTCTTCATTTGGTATGCTTTACATAAAGTCATCCGTATTCTCCTATAACTTTTTTTGCTCTCATTATCTAATCCAATTTATGGAGCATAAGAACTAACTATATTCATCACTTCTCCTTCAACAACTAGATTAACAAGGATACTCCTATCCTCTATTCTTCTCATGGCTACCACTGCATCTTTTAATGTCTTATCTAGAATGATATCCACTTCAATCTTGTTCTTCTCCTTCCCTGTATACCACAATTTGAAGCCCGTATTACCCACCTCTTACTTTTTTTTCCTATCCATTTATTCTAGTGAATGCAAGCTACATTAACTTTTCTCCTCTCCAAAGTGTTTGACAAGTTATATCAACTTGCTTCTAAGAGACCAATATTCCAAGTCTCAACTTTGATTCTTTTCTCAACCTGTTTCTTCCCATTTTCTTTCCTATAAGTATGTCTATAAATTGATCTCTGGAATAACCTCTTTACCCACACCCATCCATGACGTGGAAACTCTTGCTCATTTAGCATCACATCCGAGCGCTGACATGGAGCGTCGCTTTTGGGAAACGCCCTATACCCTTAACTATTTCTCACTACATCTAGGCTCCGATGCAGCACATCGTAAGTAGAGAATGCCTAACATTTATATAAGTTAATTATTCATAATCATGAGATGTGATAATTTTAAGCTGGTTGTCATCTGCTGCAACCCTCCTCCTTTATCAAGACATGAGCCCGACTAAACCCGAGAAGCTCATACTTATGCGGAGTTATATAAAGAGATAATTATCACAGGAAAAATAATAATATTCATTTAATACTGAAGTGCTTACCTCATTGGCTAGAGCCTAGAGCTAAGGCGAACGCCTAGGCAGTGCCACCTTGAAGACACCTAGCCTTAGCAGGTGTAAGGCGACAACCTTGCCTCAATGCCTTTAACAACACTATACTGAACACACCACTTATGCACACTATCCTAATAAAACAATGGCAAACAATAAAAGGAAAAATGTGAAAAGCAACATGCCTATAGCGTCCCTCATAACTCATAGAAATTGATAAATTTGTTTAAGCAAGCAGATATATTGTTTAATGAGAAAAAAGGTAGAAGAAATGAAATGAAAAGAACATATTGAAATGAAAAGAACATACTTTTTCTGGGCAGCAGCAAAGAAAAGTTCATTGTGCAGAAATACAATATCACGCACTGTTTCCCTAACCTGATAAAATGAAAATCAATTAGGTTATCATTCCAACCATCTAATCAAGCCCTGTATGGGTGATGATAATATACTTTAGAAAGAGGTGCAAAATTGAAAAAGAAGAACAAATGAATAAAAGAGTGGAATACGAAATCATTACTAGTTACTCGTTATCAGCATCAAAAAGGCAAAAAATAAAAAATAAAAAATTGATTAGTTATGGTACACATCCCTTGCTACTTGGAACCTAGCATTCATTCACATTGAGTCATTGACTATATGACATTTTTGTTACATTAAAGGCTGAAAATTGTCCCCTTTTTTCTCTGGATTATCTCTATTACGCTCGCTCTCGCAAACTTCATCTTGATTGCAAAAGGTGTTTCTGAATTGTTTTCCCATGACACCGCCCACTCACCATAAACCCCTGTGTGGAACTCTTACACATTATAATTGATCTATGAATAAAGAAGTTTTAAGATTAGAAAAAATATTAATGAGAAAGGAAAAAAAATAAGTGTATGGAGGACAAGAAATCCTCCTATAACTCAAAAATACAACTAGCAACAAGAAATGTAAAACATGAGATAAAAAAAACAACAATGCTCTCCAATTGAGTTGGATAGCATTCAAAGAAACTCCTCTAAAAGTCTTGGAAGCATAAACCCATATACCTAAAAACACCACTTTATCCCACAAATAACTAATGAACATGCCCCGATTTGTGAAGATACGTGCATTTCTCTCCATCCACCACAAAAACAGCAAATATCCAATGAATATCGCATCTTTCATGCCACCAATTCGTTTCCATTTTAAACTAACAATAGTTTAATGATTTTGGACACACCCATGCTCCTAAAAACAATGCTAAAATGGCGATTCCATTAGTCCAAGCTACTTCATAGTGGAAAAAAAAGGGGGAGAATGAGTCTCTACTATGCTTTTAACACATAACACATCAATCAAGAGATAAAACAAAATTCTCACATATCATTCAATCTCTTGCTACCAAAATTCTGAAGGTCAAGTTTGAAAAAGATTAATAAGAGGCAGAAAATTCGCAATTTTTTCCATAGGCTGAAAGTAACTTCACTAGGTGCTTGCTATTAGAAGCAAGTCAAATAGCAGGTTTTTATCAAAAGGTCCCTTAAATACAAGTCTCATAGCAACAAATTCTATGGATCAGAGGCATTTGACTTATCTCATTATTCAGTGCCGTAAGGATAAAGCATATTAATCTCTAGTGCAGTTATGCACAACCCTTCTCTAGTGCACAGAGCAACTTTTCTCATTCTTGGCACAAACAAGTTGATTGCCACCTATTACAGCTTTTGAAGATTCTCAAGCCAATATATCCTGAAAATGGTGTGCAGCAGTCCAGTGATTTTGTGATCTGATCTTTCAGTATGCTCATGCAATGAGTGGCAAGAAGTGTTTCAGGCAATGATCAACATTGTCCTACAAGACACCTTAGTTCACATACAGCTGCCCATAACTTGAGCCAGACACCAATATGGAATTTAGTAACTTGCAATGTCAGTAAACCAGTTTTTTTTTTTTTAATTTATAATTTCCTAGGGAATCACTGAATCATTGGCTCAGCACAACAGTATTTAGGACATGTCCATCACACTTAATACAATGCACAGTACTCTTGCACTACTATATCTTTGATGCATAAATTTCAGGCATTGGGCCTACACCTTGAATAAAGCTTTCTCCTGGAAAATGCAAGAATTAACTGATGAATTCCAGGTTAAACTGAAATTACTCAGTTATTGGCATGAAATTTTTCTTAAGAAACTAGATAGTGATCCAAAACCTAAATAATAAGCAGAAGATGAGCAGGTGCAGGTCTGCATGCATATAATTTACAGCCTTGCATAATTCAAAAGCGCAAATGTCTGCAAAGTACTTGTGCAAAGCTTATTTCCCACAGTCAAATCTCAAACATTCTTAAAATTATAAAAACCATTAGACTAATAGATTCTAAATTTATTTATGAACATAGGAACACTGCTTGCATGAGCTTGCCATTTGTACATCACAGAACCCTCAAACACAGAGTGATACTTTGGACAAAGAAATCCAACACCCTACAGATAGCAAGCCATGTAATTAGCATGCATTCTCCTGTAAAAGGTTTATTGAGGCTACAAATGCTTCTATAGCTGATCTGTTTGGTCTTCACTATTGTACAAAATTAGTTGCATCAAACTTATATGGACTCATACGATTTTTAGATGTTAAAAAAAATATATATTGAAACACAAGTTAAGGATAGAGATTCCACAAAGCTTGAGTATTGATCAGAAATATATCACATTTAAACATTAATGACATCTAGTTCAATTTTATGATTATTTTTCAAGAAAAATTATTTCTCACAACACCTGGCTCCAATAAAAATATCAGCCTGATGAATTAACTGACTAACCCTACATCCAGACTTTTAAAGAAGAAAAGGAAAATATAAAGACTGGCCAAAGAATGGATATAATAAATTGGTAAAAATAAATTGATAAAAAAATTATTTGCGAGTCATAAAGTCAAATGGGAAAGTAGGTATCATCTACAATCCAATCACATCCCATTAAGGGCCATGCCAACCAAAAAGTGGCGAGGAATACCTGTATCTCTTTAATTAGGCTCATATTTTTCATGTCTACAACTGCCACGTGGCCCTTGCGCCCAGCAATGGCCATGTACCGTCCACTTGAGGTGAAATCCAGAGTGTATGGACCAAGGTCTGCATATTTTGGTTGAGTATGGGTTACGTCCAGTTAAGAGCATTGCATAATTTATAGTCAAGGGAGAGAGACTCAAATAAGGAAACTTTTATCCCAGAAACTCACTGGGGAGAAAACAAGATTTGATGATTTTAGGAACAAACAAGCAGAATTCTTCGCAAGTTGCAGTGAACATATGAATCCTTCTCTTTTTTTATAATTATTTTGTCGCAAATAAATTTCTATAAAAATAAAAAATTTTATTGCCAACATATAAAGATCTCAAAGTATTTGCAATATATATAGATCTCAAAGTATTTGCAGTTTATAATTTATTGAAGTGGATAATAATATTTAATTGAATGAAAACAACATATCAATTTATATCAGTCATTAAAACTAAATTCACCATTTAGTGTTTCAATTCAATTTAAAGCTAATTTATATTTATAATATATAAAATACATACATGAAAAAATAGGTTATAGGAAACATTAATTATGTAAAAGATAAATACATTAAAAAAAAGACTTTAGGAAACATTATTACTTTTCATTGATTTATTGTATTTTCACTAACATTTTCACTTTGAAAAGCTGAAACCAGTATTTGCTAATTCGAATTAGCATGAAAGACCAAGCATGCATGCATAAATAACATGCATCACCAATACATTCAATAACTAATCTAGGAAAATTGCTATAGAAGGTGTCCAAATTTTGACTATAGATAAAAACCCTGTAAACACACCAACCTGGCAGGATGATGTCATGTTGATTCTTTAAGCTTGAGATATCAACTTCTTGAGTAATTGCATCTTGTTTGATCCTCCATGTCTTCTCAATACCTTCAGCCTCAAGATAGCCTCCCTCACTCGGCATAAGCCACTAATAGAAGAATCGCATATTATAAAATAATCAAATAAAATAAATAAATTGCAACATTTACTAAAAGAGCAAAATGGGCAGAGAAACACAAAAATCTAACAGTTACAGTACAATAACATTTCAGGATCCCAAAATGAACCCAGGATTTGACAAATGACTTCTTTTGAAATGAAAACGCAAACTACTTTAATTTTTATGAGTAAAAATATAACACCAAAATGTGTATCAAAACCAAATAAGTGAAAAAGAAAAAGGTTAATTGTAACAAAGCAGAAGATACAATAATCAAATAATTCACCTTCTCAGCCTTGGCAGCAGCTTTTGCAGATATTCCATATAATTCTTCTCTAACAGAAAGTTGACCCTTCAGTTTTTTGTCTTTCAAAACCTGCAAAACAGGAAGAAATCACAACGTTATAAAAACCCGACAGAATTCTGCCACTAGAAGCCTCAACGGACAATAACATCATACCTCCAAATTAGCACCTTCACCTCTAAGGTACTTCTTTACTTTAGTATCCAACTCATTCAATATCTCCTGTAAACAAAAGCATCTTCAATCATTATGTTTTAAACAACGAAATTAGCCCAAAAAAACCTTATTTTGTGTGGATAAAACACGACACCTGCTCAATGGGAGGAAAAATCTTTCCAGGATCACCATTTTCTTCTTTAACACCCATTTGGGTACTTAAAATTTAATGCTTTAAACTGTACATGAAACCAGCAATTAAAAACACACATGAGCAAAACAAACCAACAAAATAAGTTCAAGGTGTTAGAGAGAGAAAGCGTACCTGGATGTGTGCAAAGAAACCCTAACAGTAGCAATTTGCTTCCTCTTGTAAAGATAATTTCTTCCCTGCAAATCTTTAAACTTCGAGTGATGGCTGCCAAGGGTTTTAAATGGCCCTTTAGGGTTTTATTTTTATTATTATTATTATTATTATTATCACAATAGAGGATGTTTGGCACTCCTCCAACGTATAACTCCGGATAAGCTGTGGACAATCAACAATTGTTGTAATTAATTTAAAGCTTGAAATTTAAACGGTATTCTCATACCCGACCATATTAAAAAATAGGCTGAAAGCAAAAAGTTAGGGAATTAAAAATTGGGTAGATTATTATTTAGTCCTTATTGTTTAGTGTAATTAATATTTTTATCTTCTTATTTTGAAAAATTAATTAATTTATCCCTATTATTTATATCCATTAATAAAATAAGTCTTTCTGTAAAAAATTCAACTTTTTGTCGTTAATTGCTTGTGAAATGACGAAAAAGGACATCATATAAAAAATCAAAAAATAAAACGTTTAAAGGAAGTTTTTGAATTACTTACAGTTGGCTCGCTATTCTCTTCCCCTCCCTTTCTTTTCTTTTCTCTCTAAAATCATAAAAAGTTGAGGTAAAAATTCATCGACTTTAATATTACATTCCTTACAGAATACCGGTTACTAAAATTGCATCATTATAGAAAATGCAATTTCTCAGGTAAATCTCCATTTAATTTGTTGATATTAGTTTAATTGCTTTTGCTGTTAAAAATTTTAAAAAAAAATGTTGAGTATATGCGTGGGTTCGTTATGTTTGTTTGAACTTCTCATTTTATTTTCTTAGTGTTTTTTCATGCTTAGGGTTTGTAATTTGTATTTGTTGTTATTCATAATATGGGTTTAGTGTATTGTTATTTATCAACTATTTTAATGTAATTTAAGAGAAATGGGTAAGAGATTTGGAATTGATAGTTGGATTTAGTTTTTGGGTTTATTATATCCCACCAGGTATTTGTTTAAAAGTCTGAGTGAACTAAAATGGTTTATTATGTTAATGCAGATGGCATTACCTGATTATTATACATTGTTCATTAAATATATTGAACAATGGGTGAAAATTAATAATATAGACCCTGATCGATATAGCTTCTTGGATCTTCATGATGCTATATACAATGTGTTCACTATAAGATCAGAGTTTGTTGAGGTTATTTGTGGAGTGAATATTAGTGTGGAGAATGACGATGATATTTTGTTCATGTTCGAGATGAATAAGGATAAAGCGGAGGTAGAATTGAGAGTTTATGAGAAGTGGCCGAATGTGGTGCCACATGCAGATATTGAAGACGTTTTTATGCTAACACATGACATGCAACCATTTGACTCAACGCCTACTGTGGGTGATGGGGGTGATGGGGGGATCAAGTGCAGGATGATGGGGCTGCTGAGATTGTTGTGGGTTCTAAGAGGAATGAAATGTAAGGTGATGGGGGGATCAAATGCAAGGTAATGAGGTTGATGAGGTTATTATGGGTTGTGAGATGGATGAAATGCAAAGTTATGGGGGGATCAAATACAGGGTAAAAAGGTTGATGAGGCTAATATGGGTGTGGTAGATGGAGTTGCTCAGCCTGATGTGGGTTTAGGTGTTGGGGTTGTTCAAGCTAATGTTAGTTTAGGTGAGGGGGCTGATAAGGATGATATGGGTATGGGTGATGGGGCTACTCAAAATGATGGGGTTTGGTTTGAGGGCTGCTTAGGTTGATGTTTGTTTGGGTTTGGGTTTGGGTGCTGCTGAGCCTAATGTTGATTTGGGTAAGGGGGCTCATAAGGCTGATGTGGGTTTGGGTGCTGGGGTTGCTAAGCCTAATGTGGGTGATGGGAGTAGGAGTAGGAAAATCATACTAGGAGCAGTAATATGGGATGAATTGGATGATGAGAATGAAGTGGCTAGGGGTAGAGGTCCTGCAAGGGTAAGGGGTAGAGGAGCAGTAGGTTCAAAGGGAAGAGGAGCACAAGGTGCCAAGGGTAGAAGAGTACAAAGGGCCAAGGGTAGAAGAGCATAAGGGGCCATGAGTAGAGGAGCTTTTGCTGGCAGAGACAGAGGAACACAAGTGGGCAGTGTTGAAAGGGAAGAAGTGGGCAGTGTTTAAAGGGCAAAAGTGGGCAAGGGTAGAGGATTACAAATGGGCAAGGGAAGAGGATCACAAGGCAGTAGTGACAACCCAATACCGAGAGGTAATGGTACAAGGTCACAAGGCCAAAGAAGAGTTACTGTGAGAAAGAACATAAAGCATGTAACAGAGGACACAGAAACACAACTACATTCTGATGAAGACCGTATTGATGATGAGGATGCTTATGTATTCTCAGATAGTGATGATGAGGAGTACATGCAAGAAGAAATGTCAGCAATGAAACATATTCAGAATCTCTAAAATCTGAATATGAGAAATTTGCAACCAGTGATGATGAACATACAAATGTTGAAGCTGACATAGATGTTTCAAATGATTGGAATGATGGTTTAAGTGATCATGCTTCAGACAATAGTACATTAGTTCACAGTGATGACGACGATGAAACTATATTTGAATTTAGAGAGAAAAAGAAAAAAGAAATCGATCCCTTCAAAGGGATGTATGGTAAGCAATATAAAAAGGGGGGAAATGAAAAGACTATATTTCATATTAGGATGGTCTTTTAGATAGTCCATAAATTCAGGGTAGCTTTAAGAGACTACCTTGTCAAAGGGGGTTACATTGTCAAGTATTTGAAGAATGATAACGGAAGGGTCACAGCTTCATGTCTGGGTCAAGGATGTGCATAGAGGATTCATGCATCAATAGTTCCAGATAATGTTACATTTATGGTCAAGATTTTAAATGAAGAGCACACATACACTAGGCCAACAGAGAATAAAAACCCAACTGCCAGCACCAAATAGATTCAGGAAAAGTTGGAAGAACAATTAAGGGCAGACCCAGCCATGAGTTATGAACTCATAAAGCATGAATTGACTAATAAATGGGGAGTGAGTCCACCCACATGGCAACTTAATAGGGCCAAAAACAAGGCAAGAGAAGAAAATGAAGGGCTCATAGTGAAAGCTACATGCATTTACCAAAATACATTGAATTCCTTCAGAAGCACAATCCTGGTACCTTTGTAAAGCTTCAACCTCAGCTAAGGAAAAATGAAGATGATCCATTTGTATTTAGCAAAGTGTTCATATGCTTTCAAGCAATGAAACAAGGATTTTTGGAAGGATGTAGGCCATTTATTGGTCTTGATGATTGCCATCTAAAAGGTCCATTTGGTGGATAATTTTTGAGTGCCATATCTATTGATGGTAACAGAGGTATACTGTCTCTAGCTTTTGCTATTGTTGATTCTGAGTGCCAAAAGAGTTGGTCCTTCTTCCTTGACTACTTGCATCAATGCATAGTAGGAGGAAGTGATGAAAAGCCACTGACTTTTATGTCAGATAGGCAAAAGGTTAGCATTTCATAAATTGTTAGATTATTTCATTAATTAATTCATATGATTTTTTACTAATATTAATTATTTGGGTGGTGCAGGGTCTTATTGATGCAGTAGGTAGGATATTCCCTGATGCTAGCCATAGATTTTATTGTAGATATCTTTTTCAGAATTTCAAGAAATAATTTCCAAGAATATCTTTAAAAAATAATTTCTAGGCAGCAGTTAGGGCTACCTATAGCAAAGAATTTTGGATGGCAATGAATAATATGAAAGGGAAAAAGGGAAGGACAACCTTATGAATATATGCTAAAGATTCCTCTGTCTCAATGAGCTAGACATGCATATTGGGTAGAGGCCAAAAGTGATCACATCACCAACAATATGATTGAAAGTTTTAACAGCTAGATAGGGAAGCAGAGATTCTTGCCAATAGTGAAGTCACTAGATGTTATGAGGAAGAAATGCATAGTGAGGATGCACAATAAGTATTCTAAAGCATCCCAATGAGATAAACAGGTTTGTCCAATGACCATTAGATCTCTTAATGCTCTGATCAAGTTATCAAGAATGTATAAATTATTACTTGGGAGAAATGATGAGTTTGAAGTTATGGAAGGGCCACTTAGATTTAGTGTGAAGTTGGGAGAGAAAAAATACAATTGTAATTGTGGAAAATTTTAGGGTACCTTGCAAGCATGTATTAATATGTATAGGTTACAAAAGAGATGATTTTGAGAAGTATTGTCATGAATATTTTAGTAAGGATAAATATGTGAAAGTATATAATGGGATCATACACCTTTTGCCCTAGGAAAATTTTGAGCCCGATGATGATACTATGAAAATTATGCCTCCGCCACTGAAAAGAAGTGTAGGAAGGCCCAGAACTGCTAGGAGAAGAAGAAAAGGTGAACCAAAACAAAGTACAATTAAGATGAGGACCAGAACAGTGAAGTGCTCAAATTGTAAAGAATTTGGTCATAACAAAAGGGCATGTCAAAGGGCTCCAGTTACTAGGTTATGTATGACCAAGTATTTTGAAACTTCTACAATTCACATATTTGTTGTTATGTTTTGTACTAACTTGATTTCATATTTGTTTTACTTTCATTACATGGAGAAACAAGAAGAAGGCAAGAACCACTAATATTCCAAATACTTCCACAAGGCATGAAGAAGGAAGCAGTAGCACAAGACACTAAACATATGAAGTAACATCAGTAGCAAATGCATAGGGGATAGTTGAAGATCAAAATACAATTGCTTTTGTTTCTTTTTGTTTGAAAGCAATTGTTTTTTTATTATATTGGGATTTTTTGCTTTTTTGATATACATATATGGGATATAGCTGAAAATGATCACAAATCTCTCTTCTTCTTTTTTTTTTGAATATGTGATCAGTATAATCTGTAAATGTAGCATTTGCTTATTTTGGATATATTTTGGGGGATACAAGTATAAACATGATGTCCATAAATTAATAATAGAAATTCACATCTTGTTGAAATGGAAATTACTTGTTATATTATCAGACTCATAATGTAATAATACAACTTTATTTTTACAATGTATATTTTGTAAACATTTATTATTATTATGTCCCTCTGATTTTGTAATTACAATACTATTACATCCCTATATTTAAAGTTACAAAAATTTTAAGTCCCCATATTTTATGGTTACAATATGATTATGTTCCTATAGTTTACAGTAATAGCACTATTATGTCTCTATCTTTTTATGATAAAGTATTTAAATATCCTTAACGTTTGCATTTAATTATAATACCCAGTACTTAGAATGTTAGAGTAGATATGTGTTCGTTCATATTTATTTGATAAATGTTAGCATGTGTATATTTATATGTGCATGGTAAATAATTTAGAATGTTGTGTTCAGTATAGATTACTCCTAGAATGATTATATGTTGAGACATGATGAGTTATGACTGATTTTGAGGTGTTAAACAAGTATATGTATAAGTTGATTGAATTTGGATAAGTTAGAATGGAGAAAACATGAGAGATTTTCATCAGCAATCCTTTCATGGGCATGAAGATTCCTCGCGCTTATGAAGTGTTCTTCACGGACGTGAGAAATCATTCACCACTGTGAGAAAAGTTTCTGTGTAAATTGGCCAATTCTTCAGATTTATTTTCACAAGCATGAAACGTCCCTTCACTGCCATGAAGAAGTATTTCAAACCCAACGTGAATAGTGGCCTTTACGGCCGTGAGAGCTTATTTACGGGTGTGAAGATACGGGCCTATAAATATCCGACTCTTCTTCTTCATTTTCATATTTTATTTATTTCGTCTCCTCCTTCTTTCTTCATAAATGCACTTCACCAATCCATAAATTCATTAAAATCTCTTCTCAAACACTTAATTCATCTCCATTAACATAAGAATCAAGAATCAAACCTTCAAGAAATATCAACATTTCAGATTTCTTAAAGATTCTCCATTTCTAAGAATTCAAGGTATTTACTCCAAACTCACTTCTAAGTTTAAGATAAGTTAATTAATGGTTAGAATAGATGAATATAAGTTAAGTATAGATGTTTAAAACAATCATTAGTAATTATTATGGATTATAAACAAGATATATATGGATTTTAAGGTTTTAGATGAATAGTAACTATTAATTCCAATTTTCCACATTTCTTTAATAAGTGATTAAATTGATGTTAGAAAGCATATTAGGATTCTAAAAGATGATTAGAATCATAAGAATTTACCATGTATGAACATTATTAGGTATAAACCTAATTGTGAATATTTAGGGATTTGACATAGGAGAGGAGGACTCAAGGAAATAGAGGAGATTATTGAATGTACAAGTGATTGAGGGAAATATAAGGATAATTTGCTTTGAGGTAAGTATAAACATTGCATATGTATATTGTTTTCTTGAAGTTGACTGTTCAATCATTCCTAATGTACATGTTTATGATCCTCATACTATGAAATACTGTATTGTTAACCTATTAAATGAAATTCCCATAATATTCTCAAACCAATTATAATTTATTCCATGTAATCACTTTATATGTTGTAAATAACTTGGTCATTCTTCATTGGACCAAGCTCATATGAAACTTACTTGTTAACTTGAATGAATTCATGTTTATATGTTGATGGTTTATGATTCTTATGAAATCCAAGCTATATGACCTATGACATATATATGTATAGAACGCTCTTCCTAATGAGAGTAAATTCATTGGTCCATTATGCATTTTGGGAACCTAGTTGATAGAGTTTTATCAATGCTTCACCTAGAGGGGACCATGAGCTCTAGGCATATGTCCGGCCAAGCATATGTATTACGATAAGGTAGCAAAGCTACTAATGAGTTCTGTTACGATAAGGTAGCAAGTCTACTGATGCGTTATGATGATGACAGTTCTATCATATGATTTGTTAGTATTATTCAATTATGAGCACTTATAACCTTATGAAACTTCCATAACCATGTTCCTTTGGCTTGATCACTGCATTGCATGATTATATCTTACTAAGCTAAAGGCTCACTCATCTTTTGTGGATTTTAGGTGATAGTGTAGCTCGAGAGGGAGCTAACATAGAAGACAGAGCTTCTTGATTCATTCCTCCAAGAAGACTCTAAGTAATTCTTTTGATGAATATTATTTTGTGTTATGGCATTTATATGTATGAGGGTATACTCAAGAGCTCCATAGGTAGTTAGATGTTGAGGATGATATTATTTTGATGTTTGAATTGATAAATTGTAGGTTGCCCTTGTTCCTTATTGATGTGGGATGTATCTTTTGATTGATAAGGAACAAGAGGAAATCATATGATGATGTATGGAAATACATGAATGATGATTATATAATTCATAGAAATGAGTATACATGATAATAACTATGTATGATGTGGATATATATTATGAATGAGATCCAGGAGGGCTTTAAGCCTACCCTTGCCCTAGGACTGTCGTACCACTGGAGTCCGGATATGACAAAGGTGGTATCAGAGCTCTAGGTTTATAATCCTTAAGATAGAAAGATAGATAAATGTACATGAGCCTTAGTATAAGTGTCGATTAAGATAACTACAGAGCATATGATTCATGTCTCGTCTGTGTTGTGTCTTCTTTTGGTATAAATTTGCGTTAAGTGTGTGTAGTGATTCTAATCTTGTTTGTTTTTCTTATCAGTATCGAGATGCCTCCACGATGTGGTAGAGGACAAGGTCGAGGCTGTCCTAGACAAGATTTGCCTTCTGGAAAAGGCTCAATGGTGGAAATAAAAGTGATGAGGTTCCTCTTGTGCCACAGGTAGATGTGGCTAATATGGCTCAATAATTAGAACAATTGCAAAGAAACAATACAATGACAACTGAGTTTATTACTCAGCAAAGACAGCAGTATGTACCTCTAATTCAGGCTCCAGAGATTCATGTACCTCCAACAGTCTGGTGGAAGAGATATCATTCGAGAGATTTCTTAAGCTTAAGCCCTCAGAGTATAGAGATGAGGTGGATCCTACAGATTTCTTAGAAGAAATCAAAGAGAAAGTACAGATTTTGCGGATTCCCAATAGAAGAGCCATAGAGTTTGTTGGCTATTTGATGAAGGTTGAGGCCAAAGATTGGTTTAAGAGAAGCATTTTTGGTATGCTTCGGGAAAACGAAGATCTTTCATGGGAGAGATTCAAAGAATTGGTACTAAATAAATTTCTTCCAGAAAGCATAAGAGAAACTAAATCTATAGAGTTTGAAAGATTGATTTAGACACCTGGTATGAGTATTTCAGAGTACGCCAGGATGTTCAGTCAGTTAAGCAAATTTGCTACAGCTTTGGTGTCTACATAAGCAGCACAGATTCAAAGGTTTCATAGAGAATTACTGGCTCCACTATTTAAACTCTTAACTACTCTTGAGTTTGACTCTTGTTCTAAGCTGGTGGATAAGGCTAGAGTAATTGAAAATAGAGAGATGAAAGCTAGATCTGAAAGAGCAGAGAAGAATAAAGTTAAAACATGCAATTCTTCCAAGCAAGAGAGTGGGGTGAAAAGTATGGGAGTGACTCATTAATCAGCTCCTCAAAGTTGGTATAGAGAACCTTCAGAGAGACCACAACAGAGTCGGACTACCTCTGGATCCACTTCTCAGATGGGTTATGGTTCAACTAATTCTGCACCATCTAGGACTCATAGTCTTTTATGTCCTACGTATGGTAAATTTCATAAAGACCATTGTCATTATGTAATAGGAGCATGATTTAGGTGTGGACAATAAGGTCATTTACTCAAGAATTATCCACAATCATCCTTTGGAGTTAGACCTCAGGCTTCTCATATCACAATTCAGATGGATAGGGAGATGAGTGTTAGTCAGCAGCCAGGTGAGGGCCAAGGCATTTTAGGCAAAACTTTAGAGGCTGGCAGAAGGTCAGGTCAGCATGTGATTTAGGCTTTGGGGTCAGTTCCCAAGGGTAGAGTTAGAGATAGAGGCAGAGTTTTTACTCTAGCACAACATGAGGCCCAAACATTTAACACAGTTGTTACAGGTATTCTTCTAATCCAAGCTTTGAATGCTAGAGTATTGTTTGATTCAAGAGCTACACATTCTTTTGTGTCATTATGTTTTGCTAAGAAATTGCATGTGCCTTATGAGTTGCCTGAAACTGTGTTGATTGTTTCTACTCTTTTGGAGTAAGAGATTGAAGTCCATAATTCTTACCCCTCATGTGAGGTTAGCAATGGTGGCAAAAACTTGAATGTAGATTTGATTGAATTGCTTGTGTTACAATTTAACATGATTTTGGGTATGGACTGGTTGTCCAACCACTATGCTACCATAAATTATAATGGGAAAAAGATAGTTTTCAAGCCACCTTCAGGTGAGGAGTTTGAATTTCAAGGGGAGGAGCGAAATACCATACAATGTGATATCTGCCATTAGGGCAAAAAGGTTGTTGAGAAAGTGTTGCCAAGGTTATTTAGCTTATGTCCGAGATACTCAGAAGGAAGTGAATGATATGAAGCAGATTCCAATAGTTAGTGAGTTTCCAGATGTATTTCCTGAAAAATTACCAGGGTTGCCACCAGATAGAGAGATAGAGTTCGGTATCGAGTTGCTACTTAGCACGAGTCTGATTTCTATTCCTCCCTACCGTATGGCATCGATTAAATTGAAAGAATTGAAAGTTCAGTTACAAGATATGTTTGACAAGGGATTCATCAAACTAGTAGTTCGCCATAGGGAGCACCAGTACTCTTTGTGAAAAAGAAATATAGTTCTATGAGATTGTGTATCGGCTATAGGCAGCTTAATAAGGTTACTATCAGGAACAAGTATCATTTACTAAGGATAAATGATTTGTTTGACCAGTTACAAGGTGCTAGTAATTTCTCTAAGATAAACTTGAGGTCGGGTTATCATCAGCTGAGAATTTGGAATAAGGATGTACCAAAGATGGCTTTCCGGACCAGATATGGACACCATGAGTTCTTAGTGTTACCATTTAGATTGACTAATGCACCAGCCACATTCATGACTTGATGAATAGGGTGTTCAGGTCATTTCTAGACAAGTTTGTTATTGTATTCATCGATGACATTCTTATATATTTTAGGAGCAAGGAACAGCATGAAGAACATCTTCGAATTGTATTACAGACCTTGAGGGAGCATTAGTTGTTTGCCAAGTTCTCCAAGTGCAAGTTTTGGCTTGATAGTGTTTGTTTCCTTGGGCATGTGGTGAGTAAGGAAGGACTTAAAGTTGATCCGAAGAAAGTGGATGCGATCCTTAATTGGCCTAAACCCATAAATATTTTTAAAGTTAGAAGTTTCTTGGGTTTGGCAGGGTATTATAGGAGGTTTGTACAAGATTTTTCTAAGAACGCAACACCTTTGACCAAGCTTACTCAAAAGCAAGTGAAATTTTAATGGACGGATGCCTGCAAAAGGAGTTTCCACAAGTTGAAGACTTGTCTTATCATGACACCTATTTTAGCTTTGTTAGGAGGATATGCAGTGTACTGTGATGTATTGAGAGTGGGGCTTGGATGTGTACTTATGCAGTATGGTAGAGTGATAGCCTATGCTTCTAGACAGTTAAGGAAGCATGAGGTGAATTACCCTACGTATGATGTTGAGATAGCTACAATTGTTTTCACATTGAAGATATGAAGACACTACTTGTATGGAGAGAAGTGTGAGATCTTCACAGATCATAAGAGTTTGAAGTATATCTCCCAGCAGAAGGATCTCAATCTTTGGCAAAGGAGATGGATTTACTAAAAGATTATGATTGTGAAATTTTGTACGATCCAGGACGGGCTAATGTGGTGGTAGATGCTTTGAGTAGAAAATCTTTGGGAAGTTTAGCCCATATCCAAGTTAGTAGGAGATCTCTAGTGAGAGAGGTGCAGAGTTTATATGGTATGGGGATTAGATTGGATCTATTAGATGTGGGTGTGCTTTTGGCTTATTTCAAGTTAAACCAGTACTTATTGATCAGATAAGAGAAGCGCAAAATAAGGATCCTCAGTTGATAAAGCTAAAGATCGATGTGGGAATAGAGAGAGCTATAGGCTTTACCATAGTTGATGGTATATTGAGATTGTGTAATAGATTATGTGTTCCAGCAATGGATAGATTGAGAGATGTGATTCTCAAGGAAGCTCATCGTTAGCTGCAGTGTGCCTCCAGGTGTAACAAAGATGTACCAAGATATCAAGAGTTCTTATTGGTGGAGTAAAATGAAAAGAGATATCGCATAATGTGTAGCGAAATACCTAACTTGTCAGTAAGTTAAGTTCGAGCATTAGAAGCCTTCGGGACTATTTCAATAGTTATGATTGCCATAATAGAAATGGGAGAGAGTGACTATGGATTTTGTGGTTGGATTGCCAAGGACTTCAAGGGGCCATGATTCGATATGGGTTATTGTTGATAGATTAACCAAGTCAGCTCACTTCTTGCTAGTCAAGATGACTTATACGGCTTCTTAGTATGCACAGATATTTGTCGATGAGATTGTCAGGCTTTATGGAGTTCCATTTTCGATCATCTCAGATAGAGGTACTCAGTTCACATCGAGATTTTGGCAAAAATTACAAGAGTGCTTGGGTATACAGCTTGATTTCAGCACAACATTTTATTCGCAGAAGGATGGACAATCAGAGATGACCATCCAAACTCTAAAAGATATGCTGAGAATGTGCATTCTAGACTTTGGACGAAATTGGGATACTCACTTGCCGTTGATACCTACAACAATAGCTACCATTCAATGATCCAGATGTCTCTTTATGAAGCTTTATATAGAAGGAAATACAGGTCTTCCTTGTGTTGGGATGAGATTGGGGAAAAGTATATCAAAGGGCCCATATTGATAAGATATACTTCAAAAAAGATTTCAATGACCCGAGAGAGATTAAAGACAGCTTTTAATCGCTAAAAGAGTTATGCCAATCCAAAGAAAAAAGACCTTCAGTTTTTCGTTGGAGATCTAGTGTTCTTAAAGATCTCACCAATGAAAGAAGTTCTACGGTTTGGCAAGAGAGGCAAGCTATCTTCACGATTTATCAGACCCTTTGAGATTCTAAGCAAGATTGGAGAGGTCTCATACAAGCTAGCTTTGCCACCTAACATGGATAGCGTGCATCCGGTATTTCACATATCGATGCTTTGGAAATACGTCGTCGATCCTTCTCATATACTACAAGTTCCAGCAGTGGACCTTCAGCAAGACTTGACATATTAAGAGATTCCAGTCGCCATTGTGGACCGAATGATTAAGAGAATAAGAAATAAAGATATAGTAATGGTTAAGGTCCTATGGAGGAATCAAGCAATGGAAGAGTGCATTTGGAAAAGTGAACAGAGCATGCAAGACAAGTACCCTCATCTATTCCAAGAGCAAAGTAAGTCTTAAAATTTGAGGATGAATTTTCTTAAAGTGGGGAGAATGTAATACCCAGTGCTTGAAATGTTAGAGTAGATATGTGTTCGTTCATGTTTGTTTGATAAATATTAGCATGTGTATATTTATATATGCATGGTAGATAATCTATAATGTTGTGGTGAGTATAGATTACTCCTAGAATGATTATATGTTGAGACATGATTAGTTATGACTGATTATGAGATGTTAAACATGTATATGTATAAGTTGATTGAGTTTTGTCACGACCCGATCTCGCGAGCCGCGACGGTCCTAGGGCACGGGAAATGCCAATGGCGACCGGCACCCGTAGAACCCAATATCAGACATATCAATCCTATCAATATAATGTATACATGTATACAATCTATATTCATTCATTATCAATCACAACCTGTCATATATTCTCAATCAACTGTATTAACAATACCCACAGGATCATATCAATCATAACATATATTTTTCCATATCATGGTATCATCATTTGGATACATGTTCATTTCCTAGCTAACCTGTACATACCCATGGAGCAGCTAGATTATGAATACCAAAATACAATTGTTATACAAAATAAGTATCTGGAATGTACATCAGATATCTGTTGCAAAATCCTTGGAGAAATAGAAGTCTGGATTCTGCAACTCTAATCCTCTCCTGAAAGGGGTAAACAATGAGCAGTGAGTATAGATGATACTCAGTGAATTCACATGCTTCGCAATAACAATTGGGTCAGGCAATAAGGATATCAATCGAATATAATCAAGAACTGAATAATATCAAGTTCATAAGGTATCATCAATAGGATACAACAATATCATATAATATGGTTTCATATGTGTGAAATGACAGATAGT
>CANXYC011159147.1:0-25276 GCA_948193065.1 Aleurites moluccanus
TCTAATTAATTTGGACATATAGTATAAGAATTTGAAATAATGAAATTGATTTATACTTATTATTATATTATATATTCAATTTAATTATAGGTCTCGATTGATTATCATTAGTTTGCAAATTGATTAAATTTAGTCTCGATTAATTTTATTAGGTCTCGAATTATCAAAATTAAGTCTCGATTGATTTATATATTAAATATTAATATTAATATAAAATATCAACAATGATAATATTAATTAAAATTACCATAAATATTCAAAATACATGTTAATATAATAACATAATATAGATTAAAATACAAATAATTTAATAATATTGTATATCAGCTCTGAATACTCCAATATTATCAAAATATTGACCAAAAATATTAATAATAGAAGAAAAACTTTGTTCTTGATTTCTTTTTCTTTTTTTTTTTATAATTCTTATTTGTTCAAAATATGGTCAGTCTTTTTAATTATTTTTGTTAATATAATTTTATTCTAAACAATATGTTAATAATAAATGAGACATTTAATTAATAAATTATTATAATTTAATTTATTATATTATTACTTTGCTAAATTAATAATTAGATTTTTTTTAATAAATATGTAAAATATATTTATTTACGAGCAATTAGTGAAATATTATAAAATAGTAAAAAATTATAATAAATTGTATAAAATAGATAAAAAAGAATATAAAAAGAATATTCTTTTTTGATGTAAAAAATTGTGTTAAAAATAGAGTTATAGTTTGAGATGAAATTATTGTTTGATATGATATAAACTGCAAAATGATATAAAATTGACTGTATTTTAGTGTTTTGAATTGAAAATGACTTAAAAAAGAGATTATAACTTTATTTTTTTTTATCCATAATTTGAGTGATTTATTTTATTTATAAATTTGAATTTATTTTTCACACTTTAATGAATTTGTATGGAGTTATATTGAGACAATATGCTTTTACTTTGCTCTTTGTATTTGTTATTATGTACTTATTCTATTTATTAATAGAAGTTTAATTTTTTTTTAAATCACTCCACTTAATAATAATAATAATAATAATGCATGGATTCCTTTGACCAACACAAGTTGCCCAATTGTATATAGTGTTTAGAAGCTCAATTGTCAAAAATAAAAATATATCAATTAAAGTTTTTATAAACTTTTTATAGCTATTTTAAAAAAATCCAATTTAGAGGAGAAAATTCAATTTAAGAGAGTAAAATTTAATTTTAAAAAATAAAACTCATTTTCAAATTTATTGTAAAACACTTTTAAAAAAAAATTATTATTCAAAACACTATAATAAAAAACAATTTTCAATCATCAAATTAAAAATCTAAATACCAAAGACATATTATTAGAGATACAGTAAAATTTATATAAATTAATAATTTTTATTATATAATAATTTTATATTGTCTCGAACTAATATATTAAATTAATA
Organism: Aleurites moluccanus; assembly: GCA_948193065.1. Classification (NCBI taxonomy): domain Eukaryota; kingdom Viridiplantae; phylum Streptophyta; class Magnoliopsida; order Malpighiales; family Euphorbiaceae; genus Aleurites; species Aleurites moluccanus. Next base: position 1,440 of record CANXYC011159147.1, read on the forward strand.
ATTTTGATAAATTAATAAAATAATATTTTTTAAAAATTATTACATAATTATATGGTTCATTCATATTATAAATTAATAAATTGTTAAATTCATTTCTTTTAATCCATATTTAATTTATCATATATATATATATTTTTTTATTTCAATTAATTCATATTTAATTAATCATATAATTTTATATTTATTTTAATTAATTTATACTCAATTAATCATATATTTTTTATTCAATTTATTTAATTCATATTAAATTTATTATAAGATTGATAAAATATAATGAGTTTTTAATTAATTAAATATATGTTTATTGAATTATAAATATTTTTTAGAATTGATAATTTTTTTTTATTAATTAATATTTTTATAATTAATAAAATTTAGGAGTTTCAGTATTAAGCTCCAATTTGCTCCCTACGGCCACCATCCACCAGCCCAGTAGCACTGCTGATAGTGGAGAAATGAAAAGGAGATGTAAAGCAAGCACGCTGACTTGGAATCATTACACAGCACTCTGATCACTGAACATGCTCCCCATCAAATTTTGCCATAGCTAAAAGCCAGTTTTTAATCTCTCCTTCCATAAAACTATGTTCGTCTCGTGACCTATTCTCTGCAATTTTTTAATTTAATCACGATTCGCTCGGCATTAAAAAAATCATCCTCCTCAAATTTTATTGCGGCTTTATCCTTTTTATACTCTGCTAAATGGGGTCACTGCAAAGTCACGGATTCGTTTTCTCTCATGGAGCAATTGCTTTCCTCTTGTTTCATCCTTCCTATTCTTCTTTTGCTTTTGGGTCTTTCTGCAGAATCGATTCTGCTGCCAAATCAACTGTACCAGGTACAAGCCTCATGTTTAAAAAATTTAATATAATTGAAATTTGATTTGTAGATGTTACATTGCAGCCTGTAGAAAAGACCAAACATTAGCATTGATGCTTTAAAGATATATACATATTTTTTAATTTTGTCTGTTAGTAGAGATTAGGCTATGATTTATGGCCTTTTAAAAGACGGTTGAAAAGGAAGACAAAATTAAAGCAATGTAGTTTCTAGTCGGTTGTCTGATGTCTTGTTTGTTTTTGGCTTATATCATCAGCATAATCATCATATTTCCATGGCAATGCAATTGGTGTGATGCTTGAGTAAGGCTTAGTAGTTTGTCTTGATGTTCTCTTGCAATGGGAAAATTTGCTACTCTAGACAATAAACATTAATTTAAATTCTTGGTTTTAACTTTCAACATACACCCTTTTCTTATTGGTATGTACTTGATGTAAGGGTACATTTAGTAAGCAGTAATTCTATGTAACGTAATGTAATCCAATGCATTTTTAATGTAGACATTATACTAAAAATGCAATCGATATGTTACATTCTATTACGGCCTATCAATCATACACTTAGTTCCCTAGGCTTTGTGAATGATCTTTATTTAGATTATGTTTAGCGACCATGGCCTTTAATTTCAATTGCTTAGGAGTATCAAAGGACATGTGTTAGTAGTAAAAATGCAGCCTGTCACTACTAGACTTGCTCACTTTAATTTTCTTCAAATTCATGTTGTACATCTTTTCAGTGTTTTCTGTTGAAGTCTATTTTAAGAAGTGTAATATTTGGTAATCACTTGTATACGAATTCCCCTTGCTTTTATAAAGACCACAAGCAGAAGCCCTGCTGGAGAGGATAACATCATATTGAATCCTAGGTTTGAGGATGGCCTTAATAATTGGTCTGCCAAAGGCTGCAAGATTGAACTACTTGAATCTATGGGTGATGGAAAAATCATTCCGCAATCGGGAAAGTTCTTTGCTTCTGCAACTGAACGCACAGAAAAGTGGAATGGTATTGAACAGGAGATCACTGGAAGAGTGCAGCCACATGTTGCTTATCAGGTCATTGCCCTAGTTCGCATATACAGTGACAATGTCACCAGTGCTGGTGTGCAGGTAACTCTGTGGGTTCAAGAACAAGATCTTCGTGAAGAGTACATAGCCATTGCCAAGTTAGTCTCTTTCATCTTTTCTTATTTTCAAATGATAATAGTGACAAATTTATGTATAATTTTGAATGATTAGCGAGCATTTTCTTGTCACACTTCTTTTATAACTATTTCTGTTATTTGAACATAATTTTTTCTTGTGTTGAGAGTTTCTTCTTTCTGTTTTGATTTTTTACTGTACTGTAGCTCACAGGCAACAGACAAAGATTGGGTACAGTTGCAGGGGGAGTTCCTTCTTAATGTTTCCCCATCAAGAGCAGTAATATATTTAGAAGGTCCACCTCCAGGCACTGATATTCTCATAAATAGTTTATTTGTAAAGCATGCAGAGAAGATCCCTGCTTCAGCACGACCGGTATCCAAGGTTGGTCAGGTTTTGTCCTCACATATATTTGCTCATATGCTGGACACATGATAAGAAAAATCTGTTTAGGAGCTTCTAACACGCAAAATGTGTTGCATGCATTGCTAGGTGTTGAATTCTAATATTTAGGATTAAAATGTTATCTTTTTTTTCCTTTCTAGGATGCCCCTTTTGGAGTAAATATAATTGAGAACAGCAATCTTGATGATGGTACCACTGGGTGGTTTCCTCTTGGTAACTGTGCTTTGAGTGTTGAAACTGGTTCGCCACATGTTCTCCCTCCAATGGCAAGAGATTCTCTTGGAACTGATAATCTTCTAAGTGGCCGATACATCCTGGTAACCAATCGTTCAGATTCTTGGATGGGTCCTGCCCAGATGATAACTGAGCAACTGAAAGTCTATTTGACATACCAAGTTTCAGCTTGGGTTCGAATCAGTGCTGGAGCAACTGAACTTCAGATTTTGAATGTTGCACTTAGTGTGGATGGCCAGTGGGTCAATGGTGGAGAAATTGAGTCTAATGATAACAAGTGACATGAAATTGGTGGGTCTTTTAGGATTGAGAAGCAATCATCCAATGTTATGGTTTATGTCCAAGGTCCTGCTTCAGGTGTTGATTTAATGGTTGCAGGACTTCGTATTTTCCCTGTAAACCGGAAAGCTAGGTTTAAATATTTGAAGAAGCAAACAGATAAGGTAATAGCAACAGAACTTCATTGATTCTCTTTGATGCAAGACTGGAATCTTGATGCCTTTTGACATTGAATAAATTGCTTTCTTCAAATTCAGTGCATGCCCTTTTCTTTTCTGGAAAGGAGTTCATATGAACTGTTTATAGTCTTATAATGGTCCATGCAGTGATGCATTCTTCTACATTCATTTCATTACAGCATTCCAGCTCTATAGTATTTCCTATGTAATAGCAACTCTCAATGCGAAAGTAACCTTAATTCTTGGTTTCTTGCAATCTTACCTTCCTGCTTCATTAGGTGGTCACTGCATCTTATTCTACAATGCTAGAATGTCCTCTAAGATTAATTTTAAAATAACAACAATTTCTTTATCAAAAATAAATTTAAAAGATCTTGATTGTTTTCACTGATAGAATCATTACTTTCTGTGGCCAGGTGACGTCTTATTTTATAAAACTGTTGTTTTGTAAGGATATATAAATAATCATTCTAAAAGATTGAAATGAACAAAATTAAGGTCAAAGATGGAAGTAATTTAAGTTCTCTTGGCTAAATACCTTAGAATGTCCAAATACCCAAGACCTGCCTCATAAATTCTCATTTTGCAGTAAAACGTAAAAGATGCCTTTTTGCAAAATCTGTATACAATCAAATATTGAGCAAATAGGTTCTTGTTCTTTATGACTAATAATTCAGCTTTCTGATTATAGAATTTCATTTATTGCCTTGCAGGTTCGTAAGCGCGATGTCATCCTAAAATTTTCAGGATTAGAAGCTGGAAATTTGCTTGGCAACTTTGTTAAAGTTGCACAGACTCGAAACAGTTTTCCTTTGGGATCATGTATAACCAGAACAAGCATGGACAATGAAGGATTTTTTAAATTCTTCCTTAAAAATTTTAACTGGGCTGTGTTTGAAAACGAAATGAAGTGGTCCTGGACAGAACCAGAAGAAGGTAAATTCAACTACAAGGAAGCTGATGAACTAGTGGACTGGTGCAAGAGCCACAACATAGAAATACGAGGTCATTGTATTTTCTGGGAAATGGAGTATGCAATTCAATCATGGGTTCGATCCTTGAATGGAAATGACTTGATGACTGCTGTTCAGAACCGTTTAACAGACCTTCTCACACATTATAAGGGAAAGTTTAGGCACTATGATGTGAACAATGAGATGCTGCATGGGTCATTTTATCGGGATCGACTGGGTAAAGATACCCGAGCAAACATGTTCCAAACTGCCCACCAACTAGACCCATCTGCCACTCTCTTTGTGAATGATTATCATATTGAGGATGGAAGCGACATTAGATCAACACCAGAGAAATACATACGGCAAATTCTTGACCTCCAGGAGCAGGGGGCTCCAGTGGGTGGAGTTGGTATTCAGGGGCATATTGAAGTTCCAGTTGGACCCATTGTTTCTTCTGCTTTGGATAAATTAGGAACTCTTGGTCTTCCAATCTGGTTTACAGAACTTGATGTTTCTTCTGCTAATGAGTATGTTCGAGCAGATGATCTGGAAGTAATGCTTCGTGAGGCTTACGCCCATCCTGCAGTGGAAGGTGTGATTCTTTGGGGGTTTTGGGAGTTGTATATGTCCCGGAAATATGCTCATCTAGTGAATGCGGATGGTAAAATCAATGTAGCTGGCAAGAGATTCCTTGCACTTAAGAAAGAGTGGCTATCCCATGCTAATGGGCGTATTAATGAGCAAGAAGAGTTCGGATTTAGGGGTTTTTATGGGATTTACAATGTTGAAATTGTTTCCTCTTCAAAGAAAATTAACAAGACATTTATTGTTGACCAGGGGGAGTCACCACTCATAGTTTCCATTGACTTGTAGACATTACTCAGTTATTGTTCAGATAGAGTTCTTAAACTGCCAATGCTCATTAACATTAGGAATCAGAGACTATTTTCTATTTTCCTCATGCAATTATAAAAAGAGAATGGAAGGTAATGTCATTCTTGGTTGCAGTTTGTCATAGTTATTATCTACAGTCTGCAATAAAATTTTGTTCAGGATTGACGGTTTCTTTATATTCTATTGTCACATTTAGAGTAACTGAGATGATATTTCAAAATATGTGATAGTTTTACTACGTAATCTTGTTCTATTAGTTAATGGATTTATTGGAACTCGATAAAATCCAGAGAAGCAAGGGTTTTCCTTCTATCTGCCCCATATATACTTCTGCTGTCTTTAACAGAGATTTATAAAAATGAAACTAAATCAGATTCTTTTGCTTCCATAATCCAGAATCAGATTCTTTTGCTTCCATAATCCAGAAATCAAATATGGTAGAAGTTGCTCCAATTTAGAGCACAGGCTACCATCTGTTTGATATGAACTCAAAATTTAGTAGCCATTACCTGTCTATGCTCGGGATTGGATCTTTCGTGTAATTCTTGTATTCTCGGTGCAGAACAGTTACCCAGTATTTATAGCCTATAACATAAAAGTCCGGTTTTCTAATTAGGCTTTTAGTTAAACACTGAAAGCCCATCTTCACCTAACGTCACAGAAAAAACCAAAAGACAATTTACCTTGTAATCAAAGACTTGATGAAAAAAATAAAAAGAGATCAGAAATCGTGTTCAAATCAAGAATGGAGCATTTCCAAACTTCTAAACCTTCTATTCCAATTCAAGCATTCAAGGGTAATAGGGGATTGGTTTACCCCAATCTGCAAGACAAAGCAATTGCAGTACAAGAGAAGTCTCAACTCTCAAGAGTCTTAGCCTTGCAGAGAAGGATTGATTAAAAAAAAAAAAAACATATATTTGCTAAAGATTAAAAAAGATTCCATTGGTGGGTTTTAACAATTATTTCAAGAAAACCAAAAACAAATAGTGAAAAACATCAATTCTATTAGTTAATTCTTTAAATTAGATAAACTCAACCTCAGTGGATTTTGCTAGAAAAGGAATTTGATTTACTGTTTGGTATGGTTGGCCCGAACTTTCCGTCAACTACACTTGAAAATCTGAAAACCGTGCGTATAAAATGAGGAGGTTGTCTCCTTTCTGCTTCAAAGGTTCAGTCCCCAAGACAAGTCGCAGGCAAGAACATTCTCAGGTACTCATTTTTGTTCTCTATATATGAGAGCAAATGAGATAGTGTTCATGTTTATACAATTTTATGATCAAAATTAAAAACCCATTGTTGCATCTCTCTTTAATAGCTGTTTTGCTTCATCTTTTGTTTGTGTAGAGATCCATAGCAACCATGGAGAACCCACTGGAGAATAATGGCAACAAGAATTTAGAGGTACAAGTTTGATCTGTTTTCAGCCTTCTAAGTTTTTCTTTTTCAATGTATTTGGTTTTCTTGTTGAAGTTGTGATTTTTCTTTTTCAATGGGTATCTCTTGTTTGTCACTTTTGGAGTGTATTTTGCTGTTTAAATGATACAGTGCAGCAGTGGGATACTGATAAGAGAAGGAATAATATTTGTCTAAACCTTTGAGTTTCAAGAATCTCAGAAAATCTAAACTAAACTTTGAGGAATTTTGGGATTAAGGCTGAGTTGAGTTGAGTTTGAGTATTGAATGATAACAGAGGTCTCAATCTATATATTCGTAGGATTATGAATACACGCACTTAATATAATTGCATTTTTTTATCCACTTAAGTGCATGCAATTTACTAAATACTAATACATTTTCTAATTTCAAAGACGTATTTAATAAAGCAAGACAAATCAATGAAACACAAAAAGGTCATAGATTAAATCAATTAATCCACCTTGTGTCTTGACATGATATGATTTATTGTTTCCATAATAATAATTTTTTATCAAAGGTTAGTGATGAATTGGAGAGAAATTATGAAAGAACATAAATAAGTGATTTTTGTTTTTAGTTTTTGATAAAGTAAATTAATTTTGTTTACATTTGAATTAATTCTGGGAATTCCAATCAGGTATTACTCTTTTTTAACTGAGATTTTACACTATTCTATTTATTTTTTTGATGTTTCTACTTCTAAAGAGATTTCTCAGTCTGGGATTTGAATTTGAAAATCTAATGATGAGAAGGAACACATGTAAGGCTGTGTGAAAATCATTTTTTAAAGTATATACCTGGGATTGATCATTAAAAGAACTTAATTGTCAATTAGCAATTTATTTAACTCTAGAATTTTCCCCATCATCTTCTTTTTGCTTATCTTTTTGAATCCTGCTGCTAACAATGACAAGTCATATCAATTTATACGAGGTTTTTTTATCTTATGGCCTGAGCTTTTGTAGAGTGTTAATATTATATGAGTGTTTGTGTGAAGATAGGTGTAAACTATTTTCTTAGTGATCGTAGCAGTTTCATGGATTGGTTATTTCCTGGTCCACATTTCACTGACTTCTGCTTTACTTGACAGACTGTAAATGGAAGCATGACTAGTTCAAGTGGTAACAATGAAACCAATATCATAATAAACCATGACTTCTCTGGAGGACTGCAGTCTTGGCACCCAAATTGCTGTGGTGGCTTTGTGGTTTCAGCAGAGTCAGGTCATCCAGGATATTTAACAAAGCCAGGTGGTAGTTATGCAGTTGTTTCAAGTAGAAAAGAATGCTGGCAGGGCTTGGAGCAAGATATCACAAGCAGGGTTTCTCTAGGTTCCACTTATTCAGTTTCTGCATGTGTTGGAGTGTCTGGACTTATTCAGGGACCTGCTGATGTCCTTGCAACTTTGAAACTGGAATACCGAGATTCTCCAATTGGTTATTTGTTCATCGGAAAGTAATGGATTTGTTGCTTCATTTTACTGCATTTCTTCTTTAAATGAAATATTCAATTTGTGTTAACAGAAGTTGTTACTGCAGGACTTCTGTTTCAAAGGAGAGGTGGGAAAAGTTGGAGGGCACGTTCTCCCTGTCAACCATGCCTGACCGGGTTGTTTTTTACTTGGAAGGCCCTTCTCCTGGAGTGGACTTACTTATAGAATCTGTTGTTATTACCTGCACCAGTCCAAGCGAGTTCAGTGTAATTATTCATCTTAATCCTATTTTTTTTTCTTTGAAACATAAACTTTTCTGATTTCCTGAACACATAGAAGCTTTGATTTTCTTTGACAATCACAAGGTTTATAAGTTGTGTCTTCCAAATTTTGTTTGGTTAACAAAGTAGTTAAGTTTTTCCCAAAAATTAATTGTATTCCTATATTTTTATTTCATGATGTTAAATTTGAAATATTTTCACTCTTTAAATGGAAAGCATACAAGCAATAGATGTGACAATGCTGGAGATGAAGCTGAGAATATCATTGTAAATCCCAAATTTGAGGATGGCCTGAATAACTGGTCTGGAAGAGGCTGCAAGGTTGTCTTACATGATTCTATGGCAGATGGGAAAATTGTCCCACAGTCTGGAAAAGTTTTTGCATCTGCAACTGAACGCACCCAGAACTGGAATGGAATTCAGCAGGAGATAACTGGAAGAGTGCAGAGAAAGCTTGCTTATGAGGCCACTGCCGTGGTTCGGATATTTGGTAACAATGTCACCAGTGCTAATGTACGGTCTACATTATGGGTCCAAACACCAGATCTCCGAGAGCAATATATTGGCATTGCCAAGTGAGTACTTTTCCACTCATTTTAATCTCTACAAGATGTTAATTAGCTTTTAACAGCTGGAGGCTGGAATATCTGCAAACAGTATTTTCTTAGTTTCTAATTCATTCACATGGCTTTATAAATGAATTTTGATATAGTGATTATATCATGTATGCATGTGTGGTTGCATGTTTTTTCAATTTTTATCGTTTTAACTTATCAAATCAAATTATCTAAAATTCGTACTATATTTGATCAATGGGATAATCAGCTCCTTTACAATTTACATGTTCTTGAATTACTTTATGATAGCAGTTTTGGTCTGTAGCATGCAGGCCACAGATAAGGACTGGGTACAGTTGCGGGGAAAGTTCCTTCTGAATGGTTCCCCTAAGAGAGTAGTGATTTATATAGAAGGTCCACCTCCAGGCACTGATATTCTTGTCAATAATTTCATTGTAAAGCATGCTGAGAAAACCCCTCCCTCGCCTCTTCCAGTAATTGAGGTTGGTTGAATTCAGTATTTAAATATTGAACTTTTCTTCTTCAGCTTATGCTTCCAAATTTTGATAAACGTTTCGCCGAAGAACGGTCACAAGGGTTTAAAGCATTATAAATTGGTTCACTAATTTATTTGAACTTTGAGATATTTATTCACATGTTTTTACATAGATACTTCAACCTCACTTTATTTTGCTGCCTGCACTTTGCATTATTCTGTTGAACCCATTTCAAGCACTCAAATGAAGAATTTATTTTGCAGAATCCTGCTTTTGGAGTTAATATAATTCAGAATAGCCATCTGAATGATGGAACCAATGGGTGGTTTCCTCTTGGTAATTGCACTATTGCTGTTACAACTGGTTCACCGCGTGTACTTCCTCCAATGGCAAGGGACTCCCTTGGACCTCATGAACCATTAAGTGGTCGTCACATCCTAGTCACTAAACGCACACAGACTTGGATGGGCCCTGCACAGATGATCACAGATAAAATCAAACTCTTTTTGACATACCAGATATCTGCTTGGGTTAAGATTGGTTCTGGGGCAACTGATCCTCAAAATGTGAATGTTGCACTTGGAGTGGACAACCAGTGGGTCAATGGGGGACAAGCTGAGATTAACGATGACAGATGGCATGAAATTGGTGGGTCTTTCAGAATTGAGAAGCAACCATCAAAGGTCATGGTTTATGTCCAAGGTCCTGCTTCAGGTGTTGACTTGATGGTTGCTGGACTTCAGATTTTCCCTGTTGACCGAGAGGCACGATTCAAACATTTGAGGCGGCAGACTGACAAGGTAATCTGGTTACTATAATTGTGATGGTGTTTGATTAATTATATATCTAAATGACATATCAAATCAAGTTAAACAGAGAATTCGAAAACATATTCTTGGGTCTGCTATAAAATTCAATGTGGTTAGATATTCTTTAAAATTGTTAAACACAACCTAATAGGCAACGTTTAACAAGTTTCATGTACATGAAGTGTTTTGCATTGGATCACGACATAGGTGTCTTGTTTGTTTCATATAATGCAATGCTTGACATTAGTCACACGAGGCTGTCTCAAGCAACATTATGCTTCCCTCTTAGTGTACTATTAATGCAGTTGGCACCTAAGCATGTGTAATTTTAATAGCATATTCGAATTGGATTCTTCCACTTACATGACCGATCAAACTCTGTTATTTACTGTCCACTATTGATTTGGAATTTTCTTTGCTGCAAAGCAGATCCGTAAGCGCGATGTTACCCTAAAATTCACTGGTCTGGATTCCAGCAGTTCACTTTGTACTTTTGTAAAAGTGAAACAAACACAAAACAGTTTCCCTTTTGGTTCATGCATGAGCAGGACAAACATAGATAATGAAGATTTTGTTAGTTTCTTTGTGAAAAATTTTAACTGGGCTGTGTTTGGAAACGAGTTGAAATGGTATTGGACAGAGCCACAGCAAGGAAACTTTAACTACAGGGATGCTGATGAGATGTTGGATCTGTGTAAGAAAAACAACATAGAAACCCGAGGCCATTGTATCTTCTGGGAAGTGGAAGGCACTGTCCAGCAATGGATTAAAGCTCTTAACAAAAATGACTTGAGCACAGCTGTACAAAATCGTCTAACAGGCCTTCTCACTCGGTACAAGGGAAAGTTCAGGCATTATGATGTGAACAATGAGATGCTGCATGGATCATTCTATCAAGATCGTTTAGGTAAAGATATCCGAGCAAACATGTTCAAGACTTCCAATCAGCTAGATCCATCTGCAACCCTGTTTGTGAATGATTATCACATTGAGGATGGAGATGACACCAGATCATCTCCAGAAAAGTACATAGAACAGATTCTTGATTTGCAAGAACAAGGTGCTCCTGTTGGAGGGGTTGGAATTCAAGGACATATAGACAGTCCAGTTGGGCCCATTGTTTGTTCTGCTCTGGATAAATTGGGCATTATAGGCCTACCAATCTGGTTTACAGAGCTTGATGTGTCTTCCAGTAATGAATATATTAGAGGGGATGATTTGGAAGTTATGCTTCGAGAAGCTTTCGCTCATCCTGCAGTGGATGGTATTATGCTCTGGGGATTTTGGGAGTTATTTATGAGCCGAGACAATGCTCACTTGGTTAATGCAGAAGGTGAACTCAATGAAGCTGGTAAAAGATATCTTGCTCTTAAAGATGAGTGGCTAACTCGTGCTCACGGACATATTGATGAGCAAGGAGACTTCACATTTAGAGGTTTTCAAGGGACATACAAATTGGAAATTGATACTCTTTCCAAGAAAATTACAAAAACATTTGTTGTTGACAAAGGAGACTCTCCCCTGGTGGTAACCATAGACTTGAAGTAAGTTCTCAAATCTGAAGTGATTACTGCTTAACCAATAAAGAATACAATATGTTTCCCTCGTGTTTATATCTGTTAAAAACATGTGTAAATAAATGTATTCTCTGCAGAATTTGGGAGTTTGACATGATTATTCACTTGGAATAATACATAAAAGTCTTACCAAAAAAAAAAAATTCCCACTTTTTAATTATCTTTATTGTATCATTCATAAAGGAATAAAAGTCTTATATTTGGTTGTGAAATTATACTTGGTTTTGCTTGTATTATCAAGTAAATTATTTACTTTTGTGCTACTAATATTGAATAAGGAAAAATTATGCTAGTATCTGAACTTCTTAAGATCTAGTATCTGAACTTCTTAAGATTTACTATTTTGATATCTGGATAATTTTTTTGGTCCGACAAGTTTCTCGAATTTTAAAAATAATTTTTAGTCAATTTTTTATCACTAGAGTGCTAATTTGCAACTCATATTTCTTAATTTGCAATTCTTCTGCTTTATTTAAAATTTTATTTTGGTATTAAATAATTCAGAAATTTTTCTTTTTATCTTTTTTAATCTTAGAGATTTTAGAGTTGCAAATCAATACTTGTGGCAAAAGAACAGTTAAAAATACTTATATAATAGAAATTTCCATATTATATAATTGATTTTAAAAAGGTCAGATAAAAATTGTAGAATTTTCCTATTAAACAATCATGTTGCTCAAGAAATACAAGCCTGTTACATTTACAAGGGCAACAACAAGAGGGCTGAGCCAAAACCCACAGCCGAAGCCCAAACACACACACACAAAAAAAAGTATGTAATCTCTCTTATATACAATTATATAACAATGTGAAGAAAATGGCAAGAAAAAACAATACCCAAACATTCCTGATCTAGTGTCCTAGACTTAGTATGATATGATATGATATCATATAATAGAAACCAACTTAGGCTGCTGTTATTACTCAGTACTCACACATACAAGTTGACGTTTGAGAAACAAACAGGCTAATGTCAATTTATAAATGCTGTTGCAGAAGAAGAAATAGAAATTGTTATGGTAGAGATAAAGTGCAATGAAACAGAGACTGGAAATTGAAAATAGACTGGGTCCAATTATTTTGAAGTTAAAGAGTAAAGTTAGGTGGTGTTATTTTCAAGTTCTTGACAAATTGGGACCATTTTGATTTCTTTAAGATTCTACTATCTTCTCAATCAAACTCATGTTGCCTAACACCTAGATAACAGTCTTTTTCTTACTCTAAACACTAAACAATACCTCACTCTTTAATTAGTAATTAGTAATCAGTAATTAAAAAATTATTATTACTATATTAATAAGTTATAGTAAATTAATTTCTTATTTATTTAGATTTAGTGTACTAGATTTTCTATATTGGGAATTATAAAAGGAATTAAACATGTGTAGCCATTTTGTTTTTAAAGAATAATTTGTGGTGTGGCCAAGTTGAATGGTTCATACATATTTAATTGAAATAAATAATTATCTTTATTAAGCATCTAATCATTTCACATTGTAAACTGATGTGCATAAATCAACATCAACTCAAGTTTCATATTTTAGGGGTTAGAAAAAAATATTTATTTATCATATTTTTTATTTTTTTCTCTTAAATATATTATATACATTTTGTCAAGAGCTTACTTAAATTTGTATAAAAATATTATATTATATATACCATATAATTAACTTCTCTTTACATTACACCAATCAAAAATAAATAAGGGACCCCTCATTAATACATTAATCTTATCACATCAATTCCATAGGCTCCCACCATCTATCTCTTGAGACACTCACTAATTAATACTTTTCCTTTTTCTTTCTTTTATTTTTCATTAAAAATATATCTATTCATATTCATTGGAAATAATTATTAATATTTTAACCTAAGAACTAAAATGAAAATATTCTAAGATTAGATATCAGAAAATAAATATTTTAAAAATAAAATCAAAATAATAACAATAATAGAATGAAATAATTGCATTAATTGAAATTTAAAAATATGTAAAATATAAAATATATATATATATATATAAGTTCAATTTAATTATTTTGCCACTAAAATCAAACTGGCAAAATAAAACCCTTAAAAATTATTAGATTGATGTTCAAAGTTTCACCATCAATCCCTGTTAAGGTTAACAAATCAATATATAGAAATGTTGTAATTAGATGAAAATGGAAAATTGTAATGGGAGACTAATTAATAAAAAAAAAAAATTTAATATGGAAATAGGAAGATGATGGAAGGGAGGACCCAAAAACAGTCCCATCGGTGTCTAGAGAAGAGGTTCCCAATGGAGCCCATAACCCACATGGGTGCATAGTGAGAGATGGCTGTCTTTGTCTAACCATCAAATTAGGAGTTACGTTTGATGTGATGGGAGAGATGGGACCCAACCTAATTTTATTTCTCATATGATAATAAATATATTATTTTTATTACTTTTACCCTTTCAAAATAAATATTTTAATTTTTTCGTAAATATTAATTTAATTATTTTATTTTTAAATTTAAATTATATTTCATCTTAATATTTTAATAATAATTGCATACATTTAATAATTATATAAGGTTAATATAAACTCAAAAAATTAAAAATATTTATTATTTAAAAAATAATTATATTTAATTATAAAAATATATTAAAATAATAAAATAAATAATTATACTTAATTAAAAGAAAATAAATATTAAAATAAATTATTTTTAATATTTATATATTTTATAATTAAAATATTTATTTTAAAATAAAAAATAATATTTATTAATTTAAATAATAAAAAAATTATCCCTCTTAAATAAAATTTTAAATTTTAAATTTAAATATTTTTTTTTACGAGTATTTTCCAACTCGAGACTATATTAATGACATATAAATATATTAATATTTTTTTTTTCTACTTATTATTATTATTATGGCTTAATTCAAGTATAAAATGAAGAGAGAAGAAGGGTTAGAGAATCAGTAAGTGGGGACTGGCAGTGAGTTATGATGTCTAGTGCATCGGGAAACAGCTCCCGCGCTGTTTTCGCGCGCCTCTCCACCAGAACAAACGACAATTCCTTTTGGGACCCATTTTTCTGTGTGTTCATGTTATGATCACCGTTAAATTGTTTACTACTTTTTTATTATTATATAAAAAAACTATTCTGTATTTGTTATACTTTCACAGACTATACAGTCTAATCTAGAGTGTACGTAGAGTTAGTGTCTTTTCTTTGTTTGTATTGTATGGTAGTGTTGTTTCCTCTGGACACTCTCGTGTTCTTTCTCGTATGGTAACTTCAGTTGTTCAGTTCAGTGCTAGTTTTTCTGTCTGTCTTTCCCTATCTCTGTCTTTGACTTTCAATCCTTCCCACCCAATCTTTCTTCTTCTTCTTTTTTTTTAATTACAGGTAATTAAATAATTTTTTTTTTGTTTTATTTATCATAAAATTTCAAGTTTTGGTAATGTGTCTTAATCTTAATTAATCCAAATAATATATCATAATCAAAACATTATTTTCCACTTGCTAATTAAATTTAGTTTGATTCATTATAGTGCAAAATAGATATTTATAATTAATTTAAAGAAATTATTAAATAATAATTCTCCAATAATCTGTTGTCTCAGGGTAATTAACTCTGCTTAATTAGTAATAAAACCTGTTTATAAACTTTTGCTAATACAAAATGGGAACACTATAATTTCACACTTTAATTAAGCAAGCAAACTCAAATATTGATGTTCTCACTAACCTAATCAAAGCCAAGCTGAAACATGATGAACCATAAAAAGTAAAAAACAAAGCTAAATTTAATTTAGTATATATATGTTTATTTTTTTTATAAGTTACTTATATTAAAACTAATTATTTCCAAAAATGCAAACTATCATTAATGTTGAAAATACTAATTATTAAGAATTGAAACTATAATTTAAATAGTCATATTGTTTTCAAACATTTTTTCTTTGAAATTGATAATATTTGATAGTTGTTACCCCGACTAATTTAAATTCAAGTCGGTTGAAATTTATAAAAGACAAAAAAATTTTAGCATATATTTTTTTTTCATAATATTTAAATAATGAATTTTTACTACTCAAACCAACCAATATAGATTGTAACATATTATTTTAATTAAATAAATAAATTTAATTTTCACTAACAAATAAATGAATAAATAAATATATACTTTTAAAGAAAAACAGTATATAATTAGAATATGTAAACCTTAACGTTTTAACAAATTAATAACATTTAACAATGCAAATATTATTTTATTCATATTTAAATGTGATAGATTTCATTTTAATGATATTAAAATCTTCATATTTTCGATCTGTGAAATGTAGTATTTAAAATTAGTATATGAAATCAAATTAAAATTAAAATCTTTTGGAGATTTCTACAATTTCCCAAAATAAATTTCAATCATTTCTTTTTTCATGCAACAAAGCTCACCCTTATCTTATTGCATTTCTCCTTTTGATTGAAAATGAAGTGATGTGAATACTTAATTTTTAGTTTTACAAAGCTAGAAAAATATCTCCATTTTGTGCAAACTGTTCTTGACAAAATGATTTTAGTAATTAAGACAATTTATACAATCAGAGGATTTTGTGAAGTTTGGATAGAATAAAAGAGACAAACTTTTCTAAAGGCTCCAACAATGTTATGATGACTTTGTGGTAGAGATTTTTTTTTTTTTTTGAGTCTGATTTCTTAGTCTTTATTTAATTACTACTATATACATAATGAACACTTGAAGAAATGTGATACACATTATCAGTTAAAATCAAAAATTTTGTACTTGCATGTGGAAAATGGAAAAAAAAAAATGAAGTGGGTCATAATTTCAATCATGTGATAATAAAATATATAGATCTTATTTTATTTTAAAAAATAAAAAAATAATTAAAATTATGCATGAATTTTGTAAAAAAGTTCAAGTTTGGTTGTGACTGTTAACATCAGTATATAGTTGCCAACATTATGAAAGTGTACATCCAAAGCTCCAAAAAGCAAGAGATTCTCTATTGTTAATTAAATTTAATTAGTATATTAATTATATGGTTAGCTTTTTCTAATTGTGCATGGAAGTAAATAAATAAATTTACATGGACCATGATGTTTAATTACTTGTTTTAAAAATTAAACCTTTGATAATAATTAAAAGAACTTTAGTGAAAAGCTTTTAATTAAAAAAAACAGCCCTTTGGATTACACTAAATTAAAAATTAATAAAGGGAAAAGCAAAAAGAGCCAAAAAGTGAGGAGGGAGCTTTCCAAAATGTAATTATCATCAATTACATGCAAATGAAGGATAGTGATTAATAGCTGTTAGATATAATCAAGATAACTTAGAAAGTTTGGTTCAATTGCAAACATGCATTAATTTAATTTTGATATACCTTAATTAATTAAGCTTTCTTTTTTTAGCTCTCCTCTCTTTTCCCTCTTTTGGAGGGTAAAGAATTTTCTATTTGGTCTAATGATATTTGCTTCATTTGCCATTGCAAGATTCCTTGACTTTCAGTTCATTGTTTTTATCAACAATCCTACAACAAACAATTCAAAGAAAAATCAAATTAATTCTTAAATTTTACAAGAATTGAATTGAATTGAATTTTATTTTATTAATTTTTATATTTATAAAAATTTAATTAATAAAATTTAATTTTATTGAGTTAAAACAATAAGTCATTTTTAAAAAAAATAAAATTACTTCAAAATAAAAATATTTTGTAAGAATTCAATTAATTTAATTAACTTTTCAATTATTTAAAATAATATAATTTAAATAAATTTTATAACTTTAAATTTTATTTTAAATATATAAATTATATCATTAATTAAATATAAATTCTTGCGATTGAGTTATTTCAAATGATGCCATAAACTTTTATTTGTTCTATATGATGTTGGAAAATCTCTGAACTCAATATTATTGAAATTATTTTTAAAATAATAAAATTATATTTTTTAAAATTCAATAAACTTAACTCAAAGAAAAATTTAACAAATATTCTCATAACATATATTTTAATCTATTATAGTTTAAATAGGTTAAAAAAATTGAACTTATTCTCTATTTATACCATATGTATTTGAAATACTAAATTGATTCAATTTGATTGATAAATTAAATTATTTTACATAACTTTTCCAAATGGAGTTTATGTTATTTACAAGAAAATTTAATTATTTGTTATTTATATGCGAACAATTTCTTGTTGACCATAGAAAGGACAAGGCTCCTCCTATGAATTTCTGCACAAAAATAACAAATAAAAAAGTTGTCTTGAGGGTAAAGGGTTTACTATTCCATTTTGCTACAAAGCAGCTTTATGAATTAATGGAATGATGTATTATAGGGACTCTGCACCATAGACACAAACTCATTAAATCTTCAGTCTTTCTAAAATTTCTACATCTCTATCAAATCAAAACTATTTGAGGAGCTACTAAAGTTTATATATATATAAAAGATGAAATGTTTAATAAAAGCATAAATTAGAGCCACAGTCTTATGATAACTTTTAGATTATGATTGTTTTGATAAAAATAAAGAAAAAATGAATATATATATTTTTTTGTTTGGTTAGATAAGAAAGAAGACAAATGAAATGAGAAGAAATCATATTTTTTTATTTAAATTTTAGTAGAAAAAAATTTATTTTCATTTAAAAAAATAAAGAGAAATTAAAAAATATAAAATATAAAAATATTATTTATTTACTCTTCGTTAGTTTATTTTTAAAAAGATAAAATGATAATTTTATTTTATTTTTTACACTCTACAATAAAAAATTAAAATAATAAAAATAAATATTTTTATTTTTTTTATTTTTTTATTTTCCGTCATAATTAGTGAACCAAATATATTGTTAGTAATTGAAATAGTTTTTGCTTATTTATAAATGACTTAAGCCATCTGTCTTTTCCTTTTTTTTAAAAAAAGAATATATAAAAAAAAACCCTTTTTGACTGGTAAATTCTTAAGACACCTTAACCTCTTTTCTATGATCATTACAAGTCACAAAAAAGAAAAGAATAATTACTATATTTTTACCTAATAAAGCAAATGACAGTTGTTTTAGCTTTGCTTTAATGTTACATTTTAAAAATGCTAAGCAGCTGTAAGAAAGATAATTATTGGTGAAATTATTATTGTAGTCTTTCTAACAATACCCTTAAACCACGTATTAAAGGGGTAACTCAATTATGTTAATTTAATGATAAGAAATTTAATTCTTTTAAATAATGTTTTAAATTTAAGTCTTATTAATAAAAAAAAAACATTATGAAAATTTTATTTCTTAGTGAATTCTCCTGATTGAATTTTAAATTTAGACAAATTCAATATAATTACTAAATATTAAGAGTTTAAAAAAAATATAAATAATTCATTCGCTAATTAGGTTTTTGTTTAATTGTAAGATTAAAATTGAGATCTTGATAAATTATAAATTTAACTTTCATATTTAATTTAATAATCGGTTTTATAGTTGATATATTTGTATTTGTTATATATATATAACATTCTTTTCATCAAAAAAAAAAATTCATTTGAAAATGTGCTATAAGTAGTTTATAATAAATTAAATGAAAATAATTTATAAATAAATAAATAGAAAGAAAATGAGTATTTTTATTTGAACACAATTTTTTTTATCACAAATTAAAATTATTATTCTTTTTAAAATAATTTATATACTAATTAATTAGAAAAATTAAATCATTGCCTTAAAGACAATAATAGTGAGAAAAATCCATATTGTATTATTGGTTTTAAGCAAACTTCCAATTAAACGAGTTTCTTGGATAATGAGATTCCACGTAATTAAAACCTTATTGATGTTTGTATCATACGCCAGTGACGCCACCATTATCCCAATATTGGATTCTCGTCATTAACTTTTGATTGGTTGCTTAATTAAGTGTTAGAAGATATTATTAGGATGCTAAACTGTGATCTATCTTGTCTGAGTCCCACATGCCAATTCTAATACTGAAGATTATGCTGTGCTTTATTAATTATTATTGGTAAGTGGCTGGATCAACCAAAATATGACAAGAGAAGCCTTTGCTAATCTCTTTTTTTGTGGGGGTTTTATTAGCATTATTTTCACTATATATGTTAATTATTGAATTATATATTGATGCTGAAATTAGTGAAGTAGTCCCAAAAAAAGATTATCTGAATTATCTTTATGCAAAATATTTAATTTAGTAGAAAACCAACCAATTATGCAATAAAAATGGTAGGAATTCCTGAAGATGCAGCTTCAATAATAATTATAATAATAATTAAAAAGAAAACCATATAAAACCAAGAAAAAGTGAAAGCTTTTGAGGGGGTAAAGGGCATATAAACCTGGTGTTATTGGCTTAATTTATACTATTTATATAACCCTATGCATTAAAAAGTTAGGTAGGGGTCTATGTCAAACAAAATTAGTTTTTGACCTTTGTTTTCCCTGATGGTGAGACAAAATGCATAACTAAAAATTGTTCATAGATTTTGTTTAGCCACCAAGAAAATTGTGAAGGAGGAGGAAATACTGTTAACATATGGAGTAATTAGAATTATTATAAGTATATATACATACTGCTAAAAATGTCATGTAAAGGTCAAACATGTTACTATAAGGGTAAGCATTAATCAAGCAAGTATAGAGAAATTTCCCCTCCTCTTTTTTCTTAATTTTTCCTTGTTCACTAGCTTCTGGGTGACATGACAGGAACAGCTCATTCAAATGATGATTTGACTGGAAAAAGGCAAGCACCAATAATAGACATCTAAACTGTGGAAAGAAAGAAAAAAAGTAACAAATACAACTAAAAAAATAATTAATATAAAGTCACGTTAATCTTTGTAGGTAGCCCATAATACACACAACATGTACAAATTAATTAATTAATTGAAATTTTGAAATGGAAAATATGAAAAATAATAATAGAGGAGAAGCAAAATTTTAAAAGATATAATTGTAAAGAAGAAAAGAATGTAGGGAAGTGTGTATATGAATAGGAAATAGAGGCAGAGAGTAATGGACATAGTAAATATACTATTATACTATTAATACTAAATTGCATAGGGAAATGTCGAACAACAAGAAGACCAACAGAGTCAGTCAGTCACAGAGCTTAATTGACTGGAGGGAATGACAAGTGATCATATTATATTTGTATAGGTAGGGGTACCTCTGAACTGGAACATGAGTTAATAAATAGAGGGTGTTTCCACTTGTGTTTGAATTAATACGGTTACGAAATTTAAAAATATTAAATATTTTTTTAAATATTTAAATAATTAATTTAAAATATTATTTTAAAATTTAAATATAATAAAAAATTAAATATAATAATTTTTTTAGACAACAATTTTAAATTTTATTTTAAAATAAAATTTTTACCCACGCATCTTTCAATAGTATGCCTGAGCACATGTGTGAGTTGGAAATGTCCAATGCTAATTAACACATACGATGTGTGGGAATAAAAGCTAATCATGTCTTAATCGGGTTAGTTAATTAATATTGAAATTCTGGAACTAGTTCTCGAACCCCACCAATATGGAATTTTTTTTTTATAATTACTTAGTTTACAAATAACAAAAATAATAAAGATTTTAATGCAATAGTTAAGAGATACGAGTTAATATTATGAAAAATAAAAAGTCTCATATTTTATTTTTTTTTTTAATATAAATATTTATTATTAAATACTTTCTCTTCTTTTCTTAATTTATCGTTTTAAAAATTTATTTATTTATATTTTTAATAATTATTTTAAATTTTTAAAATAATATTTATTTATTTATTTATTTTTATTTTATTTTTATTTTATTTAATTAAAATATAATAATTTAATTTAAGATAATATTAAAAATATGAAATTAAATAAGTCATTTTGAATCTAATTAATAAGTGTGTAAAATTTAAACCGTATTTAAAAAAAACAAAAAGAGTAAATTGATTTGATTACATACGGAGAACTGGGAGGTGCTAAACTTAAAAGCTGATGTCTATAATCTGGGGAGAAATTTTTTTCAATCATAACGCTTGCCCAAAAATATGAATAAAACCAATATTTATCGTCCCAAAAGTTAAAAATCCAAAACAGTTTTCTGAATTTCCAACAATTGTATATTATTAAATATATGCAGGTTTAGGAGTAAGAGTTAAATCATTCATGGAACAACCGGACATCTACAGTGTTTTTGAGAGTCCTCGAAATATTCAGGAATGAGAACGGACAACTCTTTGACTTCAAATTGGCCATTATAATTTCTTTTTGATCAAGTGTAATAGAAAAATTTGACATTTAAAATTTCTTATACTTTGCCTACTAATTGGTTATTTTTTATCCAATTTAACTTGAAGATATATATATATTTTTTTAACTTTTCTTAGCATTTTGAAAAGAAATTTCTATTCAATAAGAAAATCCGATAAAATACTCATGTATTAGAGTTGTTTTAGCAAAATTAATTGAAAAATACATAGGTAGAATACCTATAATATTATAAAAATTTTGCAATTTTATCCATCTAAAACTTATAATATATTGATTTAGTAAATATAGAAAATACAGAAAAATCTAAATTTTGTTTAAAGAAATAAAAAAGAGAGAAAAAAAAAAAAGCAAAACGACAGGCATCTCCCCACTTTGGACACCAAAAGAAAAAAAAGAGAAGTAAAATTGATAGCGCGCGAGTCTCGGAGGATGATAATGGAGGAGGAGATATGGTAGTGGTGGTCATAGCCGCCAGCTATACCTCGTTGCAGAACATAACATTTATTATTAATAATAATCTTCTTCTTTTTTAATTTCAATTTCTCTGGAGTATATACAAAGTGCACACGTGGTTTTTCCTGCAACTGGTCATCACAAACAGTAGACAAATATTTTGGCAGAGAAACTCTTTTTCCTGTTTACCGTTGAAATTTCGTACCCTTTAACTCTCATACGGATTCTTCTCTTCTCTTACTTGCTACTGCTAGTTTCATCCTATTGCACGTCACGAGTGTTGCATCTTTATATATATATATTTATATTTGTTAAATTTAAAATTTAATTAATAAATGAAATTTAAAAAAATTAACTGTGATACATATGTGCTAATAAATGCAAATGGATCCGTAACATGCCTGTTGATCTAAATAATTAAAAATTTAATATTTTTTTAAAAAAATTTAGAGTATTATAAATGAAGTTTTATTTAGAATTCAATATAATTATCAGATATAATTTAATAAGTCATATTTTATTTATTCCATTTAATAATAAGTATATATAAATTTTAAATTTTAACTTAGTTATAGATTTGGAGAGAATATTCAACTCGATTATTATTATATTTATTATTAAAATAATAATAATAATAATAATCTTATTATTATTAAAAATAATTTTTCTTTTGTTTTTTTGTTTTTTGTTTTTTTATAAAAACTCAGTATACCTATTTATTCGTTGTCCTTCACCTAGTCCCATATTTGAGAGCTTTTTTGTTAAAAATAAAAAAAATAAAAAATAAATATCATTTTATAACAAAATCTATTAATTTTACTAATTTATAACAATCGCGCGGACAATGGATGCGCTGTCTTCAGTCAACGGTTGCACAGTACACAGCGCATGTGGTACATACGCTGCACAGTGTAACTAAAAATATTATATTTTTTATCTACCTAAAAATTAACCCTAATATTCATAAATTAACACTATCATAATTTTAACTAAAAATGTTATTAATTAATTTTAACTAAAAATATTATATTTTTGTTTAGCTAAAAATTAACCCTAATATTTATAAATTTAATATTATCATAATTTTTTAACTAAAATTACTATTAATTAATATTTTAACTAAAAATATTAGAAATACTAACTAATTTAATAATATTATTAAACTTTACAAAACGAATTTATTAATGCTTAAAATGTTTATTTATATTGCACTAATATATTACCAAAATAATATATATATTTATTAAATTTAAAATGCTTCACATTTAATTAAAATATTCTAAATATTAACTTAAAATGTTACGCAAAATAATATTACTAAAATGAGAACAACTTTATAACATTTCTAAATTAATATTAAAAAATTTAAACAACAATCAATCACAAATATATATATATATATATAGAAAAAAAATAGTAACTTAATGATTGTACGGTTAAACGAAAAATACTTAGGGAATTGAAAAATTAAAGAGTCTAAATCTAACAAAATATTATTATAAATAATTAATTTATAAATTAATAAAAAAAATAACAACACTAATAAATTTAATATTATGTGTGTAAATTATTAATTTTAACTAAACTTTCTAAGATAAATAATTT
>CANXYC011159173.1:0-10001 GCA_948193065.1 Aleurites moluccanus
CCTATCAATCCAACCATCCATTCTTCATACTTTAATCCTATTGGCTAATCCCAAGTCAACTTTAATAGGTTACACACGTATTTGCCACACCAAATCACAACTAAAGGCAATGATTCCATACAATTGAGCTTAGGTTAGCTAGATTGCAACCTACTCATCTAACCATCTAATTAAAATCATTTGATCCAATGGTCGAATTTAATCAAGCCTAAACTAATACCATATGGTTGCACACACTTGATAACTCTATATTATAAAGGAAATGACCAAATTACCCTTAGAGCAACCGAAACACCGAAATCGCGTAACGTGCCGATATCGATTTTTCGACCGGGATTATTTCTTAAACTAATTCTCAAATAATTAAAATAAGGCCATTTTCAAGTCTTTAAATTATTTTCTCCTATTAAATATGATATTTATTCCATAAAATTCTGACGGGCGAAAAATGACCATTTTGCCTCCAGTTCACCAAAAACTCAAAATTTACCAATTAAGTCCTAGCAGCCTCTAAACCATTTCTATGCCTAGAACTAATTCAAATAACATGCTTAAATACCAATTTCATGCATAAATATATATTAACATAACAATATAAAGAAATTAAAAATCTCCCCCCGAAGATCTCTATATAGATTTGGTTCAGGCTAAGCTGCGGTGTTACAGTAATCAAATGGGAAATATCAATGAAGCAAGGTTATATAACAATAAATGGTTTAATTTGGTTAGAGAATATAAGAAAAGTTCAAAGAAAACCAAATGTAACACAATCATGTGAGGTTCGACCATTTGGGCGTTTTTCCCAAATGGTGCCCAACAATCAATTAAGTAAATTAATAGGACAAATGATGCATGTAAAACTCACCTCAACTATCCAATAATCAATTGATTAGCCAATCTCACCAATTTCCTCCAAAATCCCCAATTTGGCTACTTGGAGAATTCAGTTTCCAAAATCTACAATTTCACATCAATTTGATCATCAATTCATGGTCTACTTATATCTAATTAACTAATTCCATCATCAATTTATGAATCCCATCACTAATTTATCTTATCATATTTCAAAGTTCCAAATAAACCCTAGAGTTTAGGGATTTCAATTAATTAGTGTTAATCTATGTAAAATAACACTAAACCCATTTATTCCAACCTAAATAATATCTATTTAATCAATAAAACCCAACAAATAAACAGTTACCTCAAATGGGTTACAATGGCAGAAATTTATCATTCACTGCCTCTAAAATATTTCCAGCTCTTTCCACAAGTTAAAACGGAAATATAATGGCCACATAATGCCTATATGAATTTCCACAAATTCTCTCCAGAAATTTTGATGGAGAAATCATGAAATCTGATGAAGAAGAAGAGACAGTGCTTCGGCTCCTTTGGGAGAAAAGACGAACACATAGAACACAGAAGAAGAAAATAAAAATGTTTAAGTGCTTTAATGCATCAGTTACTGCCTTTTTTATAAGTCACTGCCTCAGTAAAACTGAATCAATTAAATTCCGTTCCGCTAATCCAATCTGCTGCTCCAACTCACAATTGCCAGTTCGCAGTTCACCAGCTCGCCAATCCCAGCTCGCCAATGCTTCTTCGCATTGCCGGCTCACCATTCCACTTTGCATATGCCAGCTCGCCAATACCAGCTCGCCAATACTTCTTCGCATTGCCAGCTCGCCATTCCACTTCGCATATGCCAGCTCGCATATGTTGGCTCGCATATGCCTCTTCACCAATCCCAGTTCGTAATCCCTCTTCACACTTTCTAGTTCGCACTTCCTCTTCGCATTTCCTCCTAGCATTTCCTCTTTGCACTTCCTTTTTTGCATTTCCTCTTCGCACTTCCCTTTTCGCATTTCCTCTTCGTACTTCCCTCTTCGCATTTCCTCTTCGCACTTTGCTATTCACATTTCCTCTTTGCATTTCCTCTTTGCCATTTCCTCTTTGCCTTTTCCTATTTGCATTTCCTCTTCGCCTTTTCTCTTCGCATTTCCTCTTTGCCTTTCCTCTTCGCCTTTTCCTCTTTGCCATTTCCTCTTCGCCTTTTCCTCTTCTCATTTCCTCTTCGCCTTTTCTCTTCGCCAATTCCTCTTCACATTTCCTCTTCGCACTTCCTCTTCGCCATTTCCTCTTCACACTTCGCTCTTCCCATGTCAACTCGGCATTGCCTTTTCGTAAGGCCATCTAGGCAAATGCCAGCTCACCAATGCCTACTGGAAAACTACTTAACTTAATTCACGAAAAACGCTGCAGATTTCCGAACTCCTCATTTCTTTTGACATTTAGAATATATTTACAGATTTAGGAGCTCAATCTATCAATCAATATCATACCCATGAATATTTTCCATGCTCATTTACAATCATTATTCAAAATAATTAAATAAGTAAAATGCATACTTATTACATAATAAATTAATTCAGCCAATAAAATTTAAACAAAATTATACACACATATATATTAAAAAATGATATATGAAAATGGTCGGTGTTACAAGGTTGAATTCCCAGAATAGGAGCAGAGCTAGGAACCTTACTTTTCCTATGAGTATCACCTTTGATAGTGACTACAGCAATTCCATAAGGCATTTTGAGCTTTTGATGCAAGGAGGATGGAACAACTTTTGCCTTATGAATCAAGGTTCTTCCAAGGAGGAGGTTAAAGCAAGCACGCACGTCAATCACTTAGAAGGACATGGGAGCGGTTATAGGTCCGATCGTTACATCAAGAGTAGCCACCCCCAAGACCTCTCTCTTTGTATTATCATATGCCTTCATAATCTGATCGGAGAGAGTGAAATCTGCAGCCCCGACGCCCAAGCAACTTGCCACTTTCAATGGGCATACATTAAGAGCCAACCTATTATCAACCAAAACCATGGGGATTGTCTTCCCTTGGGTCATTCCAGTTATATATAGAGCTTGGTTGTGATTTTCTCCTTCTTTTGGCAAATCATAATCAATGAAAGAGATGGAAGCAACCTTGGTTCAGCAAGTAAGGAAAGCTACCAAGGTATCAGGAGAAATATCAGCTGGAGCTTGACACTAATTTAATGCCTTGCAAAGAGCTTGGCGATGTGGGAAGGATGACTGGATGAGACTCCAAATGGAAATATTGGCTTGGGTTTTCTTTAACTGTTGGAGGATAGCAACCTCTTCAGGCTCATTTTTTTATTTTCTCCATAGAAGGGGGAACATGCTGGACAGGCTATTGTACCGATGAGGTTGGTTGATAGAATCTACCATTCCTTATTATTGCATCTATCTCTTCCACAAAATCATTAAGATCTAATACTCAACAAAAGTCATTATTTGATATAATCAAAGAGATTAGATCCATTTATGTTTCGCAAGAGTGGAGGAAATTAAATTGATGATTCGGAAGAGGGTTAGTGTTGATGTTGGGTCTTGTTTTTGGTGGAATGATATCGCCATTATCCACCAAGTCTTGGATCTTATGCCTAAGGTTCTTGGACATTTATGTTTTATGCTCTGCAGCCTAATGATATTCACAATACTCAATCATATTCCAACTTTTGGGCAAAGGATTTGAGGGTGCCCTAGGCTCTAAAGGCTTTACCAAATTTGCCTTTAATGCCTTCTTGTATACCATGACTAATGGCACACCTAGATCAGTAAAATCTCTCCTTTCGAGTCTCATAAGAGGATGGTTGGATATGGCAGCAACTTCCCCGCCTTTCTGATTGGCGAAAGTGTTATGGGTATAGTGAGTGTTCTTCCTATATATTGAACCAGAGGATTCTTCCTTGATTTGCCTGCTCTGGATCAAATCCTCTATCTTTGATGCTGTGGCAATAAGGGCTTCAAAGTCTGGTAGTTAATGTGTTTGGAGATGAGTTTGGTAACTTAGAAGGAGATTCTTGATGATTATATCAATATGCTCCTGCTCAATGGGCCTGTTCATCATTTGGGCTGCTTTAGCCCTCCATCTAGTGAGAAAAATGGAGGACTCCCTTTGTTGTTGCTTGGTGGTCTCCAAGTCTCTCCTTGTGATGTCCATCTTAATGTTATAATGATATTACTTGATGAAAGCATTGCAAATATCATCCCATGTTTTCATGATGTTGGAGTCCAAGTCAACAAACCATCTCATCGCCGCACTTATGAGCGACTGTTGGAACAATTGAGCAAGGAGCTCATTGTCCACCCCCAATGGGTGCATGGCCCCTACATACATTTTCAAATGAGTTTTGGGGCAGGTAGTGCCATCAAACTTATCCATGCTAGGCATTTTTAACTTTGGAGGGACCCTAGCATTTGGGAACAGAGTAAGTGAATCCACATCTATCAGATCCTTATGCTTTTTAATGTTTTTCAAAAGCCTTTCCATAGCTTTAAATTTGTCCATCAATTTCTTAGTTTCTGTCAAGTTGGAATTCTCTCCTCCATCAAAAAGAATCGGGGAGGAAGATGGCATAGTGCAACCCGTCAAATCGATAGTTTGAGGTGGAATGGTACTTTCAGGAGCTTTCCCGTTATTTGTCAGATCAATAACAGGGTTTGGTGGAAGGGATGAGGATGTATTAAGGGCATCAGGTTGGGGGGTACTTATTCCTTGGCCCATAATGGTTTTCACCTCACTAAGGATGGATTGGCGTTGCGTATCAAAGGCATGGCTTAAGGCAATCTGGAAGTTATCCTCTTGCTTCTTGAGTAGGTTAGCTCACATTATTTCTATGGCCTCTATATCGGGTGCTATGCTTTCCATTTGTACCTTTCAATAGAGACATTCGAAATTAGGTCAGGGTGGTCCAATCAAAACCGAAACAAGGATGGGAAAATAAGGTTTGAAGGTTTTATGGGTGGTTTAATGGGTTCAAAGTTGTCACAGCCTAACTTTAGACTATGACGGTCCTAGGGTACGGGTAATGCCTAAGCCACTAGTACCTTGAAGAACCCATGCTTTTACTTTTACATTCATAACTTAACCTGTGATACATTTTAGGTGATAAATTTTTTTTAAAACATCATAATAATCATGCAGAAGAATGACAGAGTTTCCTTTGTAACTCTGACTATTCTTCTGCATGATTATTGTGATGTTTTAAAAAAAAAAATTATCACCTAAAATGTATCACAGGTTAAGTTATGAATGTAAAAGTAAAAGCATGGGTTCTTCGAGGTATTGGTGGCTTAGGCATTACTCGTACCCTAGGACCGTCATAGTCTAAAGTTAGGCTATGACAAATGTGGTATCAGAGCTAAAGGTTTAGCAAACTTGTGATGTTATATGTCAATGATAGAGTATATACCAAGGAACATAGGAGTTAATGTCTCATCTAAGTTAAATGTCATCTTTGTTGCTTGAAATTCTGCGAATCTATAGCATGAAAACTCCTCTATGTTATGTAAATGGATGTTTAGTTAAATATATGCAGAGATATGTCAAGGAGTGTTAATAGGGGGGATATTCCTAATATGGATAGACAACATAGAGCTGACAGTGAGGAGCCTGAGATAGGCACAGATACATCAGTACAGGCAGAAAGAGTTAGTCTTGACCCACCTAGATCCAGACAGCATACAGAGGGAAGCAGTATTGGTGAAACTGCTCTAAGACAGGAAATGTAGGAATTCAGACAATAAATGCTAAGAAGAAATCAAGAGATGATGCAAATGTTACAGGCCCATATAGCAGCACAGGCAGCTGCAGTTCCACAACCACCACCACTTGTTCAACCAGTTGTACAGCCTGAGATAGCACCAGCACCAGAGAGGGTGCCAGCTGAATAGAGAAGGGCTAGAAATAGAAGAATCATACCTGATGGTGGTTTCAACATTTTAGAATTCATGAAGCTACAGTTACCTACTTATTCTAGGGAATATGGCATATACCCCTATGATTTCATAGAGAGGGTGGACAGAGTTGCGAGAAAGCTACCTTGTTCAGACGCCAGGATCATTGAATTGGTGGGTTTGTTATTTGTTGGGGATGCATCCATATGGTTTGATGAGCACATAGATGTCAACATTCATGGAAATGGTCCAATCACATGGGATGAATTTAAACAGAAATTGATGGATGAGTTCTTATCAGCTGGGATTAGAGACAGAAATATCATGAGGTTTGAATAGTTGAAACAGGGGAACCTCAATGTTGTTGATTATGACAAGGAATTTAGGAAATTGAGCAACTATGCAAGACAAATAGCTCCTACAGAAGCAGATTTGATTGGCCGTTGCAGAAGAGGCCTACATGCTTCATTACACAACATGTTGTTGATTGGACAGTATACAACTCTGGGGCAGATCATAGATACTGTAGCTCAAATGGATACAAAATACAAGTAAGAGAGAACAGAGAGAGACTCTAGGAAGAGGAGTAGAGGGGGAGATTTTCACAGGTATGGAAAGGGATCATCTCAATCAGCTGTGACTAGGCCTACTCAGAGGCAAACTCGGACCCCTTCAGTACAGAGCCAGAGGAGAGATGCTCCTAGGGGTGGCAAGATGAGACCACCTACCCCTGCATATTCTAGAGGGTCTAGTAGACCAGTACCACAGGTTCCAGAGATATTTCCATGTGTGTACTGTGGGAAGAGGCGTACTAGTGAGTGCATAGCCAGAGCAGGGTCTTATTTTCATTGTGGGTAGTTTGGCCATTTTCTGAGGGATTGCCCTATGAGAGCTTCACAACAGACAGGTTCAGTGGCATCACAGCCCACTGTATAGATGTCTAGAGTGGGAGCTAGTAGAGGCAGACCAACAGGTCAGGGTCAGCCTACAACACAACCTTCAGCTGGTAGAGGGCAAGGAAAGGTTTTTGCTATAACTCCTCAACAAGCCCAGGGATAACAGGACACAGTTGTAGGTATGGTTCCTATCCATGATCTTGAAGCATACACACTATTTGATTCTGGTGCCACACACTCCTTTGTATCTTGTGTGTTCGCTAGGAAAATGGGGTTAGTTAGGGAACCCTTATTGATGCCTTTAGAGGCAACCACCCCTTTGGGGGAAATTGTTATAGTGGGCCATAAATATAGAAACTGTCCTATATGAATAGCTGATAGGGTAATGCTTGCAGATCTGATTGAGTTGCCAGTTTTGGAATTTGATGTTATGTTGGGTATGGACTGGTTAACTGCATACAGGGCTGTTATTGATTGTTCCTTGAAACAAGTGGAATTTAGAATGGATGAGCAGGAAAGATTTATGTTTCAAGGAGAGAAAAATAAGAAAATGACAAGGATGATTTCAACTATATAGACACAGAGGTTATTGAGGAAAGGGTGTACAACTTATTAGCATTTGTGACAGACACTACAAAAGTACCTAAGGAATTAGAGCATATTCCCGTGGTACAGGATTTTTCTGATGTTTTCCTGGCAGATCTTCCTGGATTGCCACCAGACAGGGAGATAGAGTTTGAGATTGTGGTTTATCCTGGTATAGATCTGATCCCCATTCCTCCTTACATAATGGCACCACCAGAGTTAAAGGAGCTTAAGGTACAGTTGCAAGAACTACTTGATATAAGGTTCATTAGACTCAATAGTTCACCTTGGGGAGCTCTAGTGTTATTTGTTAAGAAGAAAGATGGGACAATGAGAATGTGCATCGATTATAGACAGTTGAATAAAGTAATAGTGAAGAACAGATATCCTCTGCCTAGGATAGATGATCTATTTGATCAACTACAGGGAGCCTGCTATTTCTCAAAGATTGATTTGAGATCAGGGTACCATCAAATGAAGCTCAAGAAAGAACAAGTTGCAAAGACTACCTTTAGAATAAGATATGGGCACTACGAGTTCTTGGTGTTACCTTTTGGTTTGACTAATGCACTAGTAGCCTTCATGGACCTAATGAACAGAGTGTTGAAGACCTATTTAGATAAGTTTATCATTGTCTTTATTGAGGATAATCTTATCTATTATAGGAGCAAAGAGGAACATGAAGAGCATCTTAGGATCACATTACAAATTCTGAGAAAGCACCAGTTATATGCTAAATTGTCAAAGTGTGATTCTGGTTGACAGAGGTAGCATTTTTGGGACATGTGATTAGAAGAGATGGCATCAAAGTTGATCCCCAAAAGGTGGAAGCAGTATCAAATTGACCTCGAGCTACTACGGTAACAGAAGTGAGAAGCTTTGTGGGTTTAGCTAGGTATTATAGGAGATTTGTGAAAGACTTCTCCAAGATAGTTGCTCCACTGACCAGATTGACTAGAAAGTAAGAGAAATTCCATTGGAGTGAACAAAGTGAGATAAGCTTTCAAACTCTTAAGACATGTTTGACTACTACTCCAGTCCTGACATTGCCTACTGAGAATGGTACCATTGCTATTTATTGTGATGCATCGAGAATTGGCCTGGGTTGTGTATTGATGTAGGACAGAAAGATGATTGCTTATGCTTCCAGACAGCTAAAGAAGCATGAAGCAAATTATCCTACCCATAATCTGGAGATGGCAGCAGTGATTTTTTCTTTGAAGATCTAGAGACATTATCTTTATGGGGTTAAATGTGAGATTTATACAGATCACAAGAGTCTTCAGTATCTACTGCAACAGAAATAGCTGAATTTGAGACAGAGGCGATGGGTTGAGCTGTTAAAAGATTATGATTGTCATATTCTACATCACCCAGGGAAAGCTAATGTGGTAGCAGATGCATTGAGCAAGAAATCCATGGGCAATTTATCATATGTGACAGTTACAGAGCAGCCATTGGTATAGGAATTCAAGGAACTTATAGCAATGGGGTTAACTTTGAATTTTGAGCTACAAGGACAGGAACAGGTGCTGATAGCACAGTTTTAGGTTAGACCCTTATTGTTGGATGAAATAAGGAATTCTCTGGATAAAGATGCACAGTTGGTGAGAATTATGGAGTTAGTTAATGAAGGTAAGGCTCCTGAATTCACAATTAAGGATAATGTATTGAGATGCAATAACAGATTATGTGTGCCTGATTGTGATGATTTGAGAAAGTAGATCATGGAGGAGATTCATTATGCTCCATATACTATTCATCCGAGAGTCACAAAAATGTACCATGATTTAAAGCAGCATTATTGGTGGCCCAACATGAAAGGTGATATAGCTAGATTTGTGTCTGCCTGTTTAGCCTGTCAGCAAGTTAAAGTGGAACATCAGAAGCCATCTGGCTTAATACAGGAGATTTAACTGCCTGAGTGGAAATGGGAACAAGTTACTATGGATTTTATGGTTGGATTGCTGAGGACACAAAAGGGATATGATTCCATATGGGTAATAGTGGACAGATGAACCAAGTCAGCTCACTTTTTGGAAGTGAAGACTACCTACATAGCAATACAGTATGCTCAGTTATACATTGACAAGATTGTCAGACTGCATGGGGTACCATTAGTGATTATTTATGACAGGGGTACTCAGTTTACTTCCAGATTCTGGCAGAAATTTCAAGAGTCTTTGGGTACTAAGCTACAGTTCAGCACTGCATTTCACCCATAGACATATGGTCAGATAAAAAGGACTATACATACCTTAGAGGATATGTTAAGGCTCTGTGTGATGGACTACAAGGGTAGCTGGGATCATTATTTGCCATTAATAGAGTTTTCCTACAACAACAGCTACCATTCCACTATTGACATGGCACCATATAAAGCACTGTATGGAAGAAAGTGCAGATCTCCAATATGTTGGGTTGAACCTGGGGAGAAACAGCTAGAGGAACCTGATTTTATTAGAGAGATAATGGAAAAGGTGCCCTTGATTAAGGAGAGGATTAGGACTACCTTCAGCAGGCAGAAGAGTTATGTTGATCCTAAGAGAAAGGACATACAATTTAGTGTAGGTGATCATGTTTTCCTAAAGATCTCACTAATGAAAGGAGTTATGAGATTTGGAAAGAAAGGGAAGTTATCACCTAGATACATAGATCCTTTCGAGGTTTTAGATTGAGTAGGAAATGTATCCTACAGATTGGCACTACCTCCAAACATGGGACATATGCATCTAGTCTTCCACATTTCTATGTT
>CANXYC011159291.1:0-16675 GCA_948193065.1 Aleurites moluccanus
AAATACAAGCACGATAGAATAGAGATGGAGAAAATAATAAGTTTAGGTATTTTAATTCCTCTGCTACTGCCCCTTTTTATAACAAGTTACTGCTTCTTAAATATAGGCTACTGCCTCAGTAACAGAGTTAATTAAATCTCGCTCCGCTATTTCAAATCTGTTGTTCTAGCTCGCGAGTTCGCCAGCTCGCCAATGCTTCCTCGCATTGCCATCTCGCCATACCACTTCGCATAAGCCAGCTTGCCTATGTCGGCTCGCATATGCCTCTTCGCACTTCCCTCTTCGTGTTTCCTCTTCGCACTTTGCTCTTCGCAATTCCTCTTCACCCTTCCTCTTTGCCTTTCCTCTTCGCATTTCCTCTTCGCCATTCCCTCTTCGTATTTCCTCTTTGCATTTCCTCTTCGCCATTTCCTCTTCGCAATGTCAGTTCGCCATTGCCTCTTCGTAATGCCAGCTCGCACTTCCCTCTTCGCATTCTCCTCTTCGCACTCCCAGCTCGCACTTCTTCTTCGCGAGGCCAACTCGGCAAGGCCTCTTCGCAAGGCCAGCTCGGCAATGCCGGGTCGCCTGGCAGCTCACCAATGCCGGCTAAAAACACAACCAAAATCACAAAAATTCACTACAGACATGCAAATTCCTAACTTCCAGCACTTAGAATATTTTTACAACTTTAGAAACTTAATCCTATCAATCAGTATTATACACTAATATTCCCCATTCTCATTTACTGTCATTATCATTATTCCAAAATAATCAAAATAAGTAAAAATTATACTTATTTCCAAATAAATTAATTTAGCCAAATAAAATTTAAAATTTCTACACATATATATATTCGAAAATGACAGATAAAAATGGTAGGTGTTACAATGTACAACAGGTGGTGGAACTATCGGAGGAACAGGAATTTCCGGAACCTGAACTGGAGGTACCTGTTGCTGCCTTTACTGAGTAATGAACTTAGTTATCATTGCATAGTTCCTTTATAGTTGGTCCAATTGCTGAGCCATATGAGCCACATCCACTGATGGTACAGGAGGGACCTCATTTCCTCTATTTCCACCCATAGAACCCTCTTCAGAAGGTAGATCTTGCCTAGGATGGCCTCGACCTCGTCCTCTACCATGATGTGGAGGCATCTCGATACTGATAAGAAGAACAAACAATGTCAGACTCACTATGCATACTTAACACAGATATATATACTAAAGGAAGACACAATTGAATGAGACACAAATCCTATGCTCCGTAGTTATCTTAATTAATACCTATACTAGTGCTCATGCATCTCTTTCTATCTTCTATGTTAAGGATTATAAACCTATAGCTCTGATACCACCTTTGTCACACCCCAACTCCAATGGTGTGATGGTCCTAGGGCAAGGGTAGGCTTAAGGCCACCATAAACCCGTAGAACTCTCATATCCTGGATCTTATACACATTTCATATTACATCATATATATATAAATATCATTTAAACATTCATTTCATGGATTTAAGTAATAACTATTCATACATATATATGTTTATCGTTAAAGAATTTCCTTATGTTCCTTACCAATCAAAAGATACTTCCCACATCACTAAGGAACAAGGGTAATCCATTTATAACAATTTAGTGATCGAAATATTATCATCCCCAACATATAACTACGGAGCTCTAGAGTATGCTCCCAATACATACAGTACCATAATACAATTCAATAAATATATATACATATATATATATATCAAAATGATTACAATGAAAGCTTTTTGGAGGAATGAGTCAAGAAGCTCTATCTTCTAAATTAGCTCCCTCACGAGCCACACTATCACCTGAAATCCATAGAAGATGAGTGAGCCTTCAACTCAGTAAGATATGAACATGCAATATAAAGAAATCCATCGATCCAAAGGAAAGGTCAATCCAAATAACATGGGCAAGAAAATATCAAATGGTTAGGCTTACAAGAACAGAAGTGCTCACAATCGAATAGCACTATCAAATTACATGGTAGAACTACAGAGTGCATCAGTAGCCTTGCTACCTATCACAACAGAGCGCATTGGTAGTCCTTGCTACCTTATCGTAAACGCATGCTTGGCCAGGCATACGCCTAGAGTTCATGGTCCCCTCTAGGTGTAACACTGATAAAAACCCTATCAGCTAGGTTCCCAAAGTGCATAATGGACCAATGAATTTACTCTCATTGGGAAGAGTGTTCTATCCATAGGGTCATATGGTTTCAATCTCACGAGAAACAAATTGGTCACAAGACCATCAATATATAATATAAATTCAGTCAAGTTAACAAATGGTTTCATATGAATTTGGTTCAAGGAAGAATGACTAAGCCATTTACATTTATATACGGTAATCACATGGAACAAATCATTATTTGTTTGAGAACATCGTAGGGATTTCAATTACTAAGTGCATAATACAATATCATGTATGTGAACATTAGGAAGGTTTGAACAATTCATTTCAAAGAAGAAAATTACATATGCAATGTTCATACTTACCTCTACACAATTTACTCTTGAGTTTCCTTTAATAGTTTGCTCAACAATATTCTCCTCAATTTCCTTGGTTCTTTTCTCCTATGAAATTTCCCTAAATATTCAAAATTAGGGTTTTCCTTAATCAACAATACTCAATATGATTTCTTAATATTTAACCATCTTAGAGTTTTTATTTTTGATTCCCAACATCAATTTAGTTCAACTCTTAAAGAAAATCTGAATTTAATTTTGAAATTACTATGCATGTTACTATTTATGACAACCTATAAATTTTGATTTCTCCCACATTAATTACCATTAATAACCTCAAAATGCTTGTAATAAATTTTATATACCCATAACTAACTATTCTAACTATCATAATTTATTAATCTAACAAGAAAATGATATTTGAAGAAAATTTATCTTATTTCTCCAAAACTGATTTTCTTAAGAAAATCTGCTTGAAACTGAAAATTGATGCCTTATAATATGATAATCTAATGATTTAATGCATTAATTTTTGAGTATTAATGCATTAGAAAATAAATAGAACAAATATGAGAAGAATGGAAGAAGAACAGAAGAAGAAAGAAGAGAAGAAGAAAGAAATCGTGAAGAAAATCGCTACTGGGCACTGGTTAAATAGGCTACTGCCTCAAAATTCTGCTCGCCTCGCCAACCCACCTCGGCAATGCCACATCGCATAAGCCAACTAGCAATTCCCACTTCGCCAATCTGCTCCAGCAATGCCACTTCACATAAGCCACTTCGTTAATCCTACTTTGCATATAAAATTCGCATATGCCACCTCGCATATGCTGCCTCGCCAAACTCTCCTCGCGAACTCCTCTTTGCATATGCCACCTCGCCAACTCTCCTCGCGAATTCCACTTCGCATATGCCACCTCGCTTATGCCTCTTCATCAAATTCCTCTTCACCTAACTCCACTTCGCATATGCCATCTCACATATGCCTCTTCACCAAATTCCTCTTCGCCTAACTCCATTCCACATATGCCACCTCGCATATGCCTCTTCGCCAAATTCCTCTTTG
The DNA here is from genome assembly GCA_948193065.1 of Aleurites moluccanus. NCBI lineage: Eukaryota > Viridiplantae > Streptophyta > Magnoliopsida > Malpighiales > Euphorbiaceae > Aleurites > Aleurites moluccanus. The sequence continues at coordinate 3,546 of CANXYC011159291.1, forward strand.
CCAATTGCCACCTCAGCAATCTCTCCTCGCCACTTCGCTTGCTCGTATTGCTGGCTCGCAAATGCCATTCGCATTTGCCGGCTCACTAATACCAATCTCTGCCGAGCTAAAACCCTTCCTCAACAACTTATATTTAATCAGCTCGCAAATGAGCTACAAACATCCAAACTTCCTGATTCTTTTTGTCACTTAAAATAGACATTCAGGGGCCCAACATATCCAAAATTGAAATCAAAAAAATAACTACATAGACTATGGTGTCTCTCTAAATTTCACCCTAACTTACTGCCCAAAATTCATCCGGACAAGCCTGAGAAATTTCACTCTCCACTGAGTTATACTTATCCAAATCCCCTGAAATTTTACAGCCAACATCACAACACATAAAGAAGCATTTCTCATGCTTACACTGTTGGCCTAAATAGCTTCAATCATTCCCAAAAATTTCAAACATACTCAAATTCCTGCAGAAAATAATGGAACAGACAGGTTCTAATCAAGGAGGCATAACTCTTCACACACACTGAATTTTAAAGCACCAATATACAGAATTAAAAATGAGATATATACCTACAACTTTTATGTTTTACACTTTACCGAATCATTCCTTTAAAATTAAAAATCAGCCTCACAAAACCACTCTGCAACCAGAAATTTCTGGATTTCCTCAAAACCTTTGTCTCTTTAATTAAATTCAATAAACATACAATTAATAAAATAGCCCAAAAATGACAGATATTACATGTCTTATCTACATGATACGAGTATTGTTTACATGTTCATTGATTCCAAGCTTATATCTTATTGCTTACCATTAATGGTCATTCTTTCATCGATTTAATTGTTACCTATTCCAACTTCCAAAGACATTTGGTGTGTAATTTAATTAATCTTGACATGTAAATTGAATATATCGATATTCTTCATCGTATTTATTGACAAATTTTGTTATCATATGTTTATATCTCCTATTTAATGATGTATACATACTCACTAAGTATTTTATACTCACCAAATAGTGGTTTATAATTTTTATAGGGATGGGATAGAGGAAGTTGATTCCAAGTCAATTTCTTTTCCGACTTGGGATATCAAGTATATCGAGGTAGAATTTTATTCTCTAAAGGTCGTGAGTGTCAATTCTTAGAGCTCCATGGTACTGTATATAATTAGATGATTGAGTACTATAATAATGTATGAATATAGAAATAATTGACGATTCAGTGGCATTCAAAATGTAATGTGTAATGTCTAATGATAATGATAGTGAAGTGATAGAGACAGTAATACTGAAAATGCTAAAATAATATTTATATGTTTTAAAAGAGATTTAGAAGTGCCATGTATATCTTGAAATTGTGAAGTTGAGGGTATAAGGAAGGCAAATTATTAGGATTGCAAAAAAAATAATTTTAGTGCAGGCTGCGTAATTTTTGAAAGACCCAGTTTTTGGTAGGGAATAACATTAAAATTACAAAGAAAACTCTAGCAAAATTTTTGTAAAAATTTAAAAGTAATAAATGGGATTTAAGCATTGATGAATGAGTTAATATTGATAAAATGATTGATAAATGGATTGTTCAAGGGTTCTATGGATTTTCGATGACCTTAGGTCTACCCGTGCCTTAGGACCATTGTGACGCAAAAGTGAGTTGTGACAGTATAAATATACTATGTAATATAGAAAGAAATGTTTACTAACAATTAATAATTAAGTAATAGTAAATTATACAAAATGTGAACTGATAGTGACTAAAAGTGATTAATATAGTGACTTTATTAATGTGAGGAAACTAATTCAAATAAGAAAATGAATCACTGTTATAGTGAATAATGAAAACTCTTAGAAGTAATATCAAAAATAAAGTTAGCTTAAATGAGTGTAATGATCTATAGTGGAAAAGGGAATACAATTATTGATTAAATAATCTTGTATATGCGATAGGACTAATGAGTAGAAGAATTGATTGGAAATATGGAAAATTGTGAACAGTGGAGTACCTTTGATGTGGATGACAAATAAATAGAGTGATTAGAGACATTGAAAATGAGATATAAATGATGATTGAATATGAACAGTGAAAATTTGAAGTTATTGAGATTTAGACTAGTAAAAATTTAAGAATCTAATATTGAAAGGTTATTGACATGATTAGTGTTATAATGATTAAATATAATGAGTAATATATTGCGAACATAAGAAGTATAATTACCGTGAAAGGATAGTTACAGAATTAAAGTTATAGTGCTTAGAGAATAATAAGAGTGTATATAAGGATATAATTAACTGATTATTGAGGTTTAGACATAAGTAAATAAGTATTAAGTTATTGTTTATTAAAATTTAGGAAATATGCTCATAAAAAACGAGTTAATGGCTAACGTGATATTGTATGAAAATTAAGAATTAATGCAATAATGTTGAGAAAGTGATTTGAAGAATTAAGTTGTAGTATATTAAAAGTCTAAGTATTGTCTTGTTGAATATTTATGAACTATGAATCAATTACTGGTAATAAGGAACTATGAAAATAGAATATTAATTTAAAAATGATTGAATGTAAAAATCTTTCTGAGACTATTTGCGTTACGTATATTGATGATTACAATACTGGATAAAAAAATTCAAGGACGAATTTTATTGAAGGGGGTAGAGTATAATACCTCAGCAGACAAAATAATAGATAGTATGAATATAGAGGATTATAGTAACAGATATGGTATTAATTTAAGTATGAATAGACTCAATTAATTACTGAAACATACAGAGAATGGTAGAGCGTAATACTCAGGAATTTTTGAACCTCAATGGGTCACTTTGGTGATACTGACCCGGAAAATACCGTTTTTAATTACACCGTCCTGATAAATAACTGTCCATTTGATTTAGGAATTTACGACTCATACTAGAGGGTAATGAGACATCTATATTTATGTGAATTTTTGTTGAAAAGAAATAGTTGAAAAATATTTTGGAACACTGAAAATAAAAATAATGGCAAATTTGTAATTAATGGCATTATTAGGGACATTTTCAAAAACAGGCTGTCTAGGATACAGAATCAAACTCATACTAATTTTAAATAATATAACAATCCAAAATAAGGTATTTCACATCCCACACTTGAGATTAAATTTAAACAAAATAGACAGAATAAATTACAGAAAGTTTCAAGATGAAAATGCAATTAAGAAAAATTTTAAGCCAAAGTGTAATTAAGCAAAGTTATGGGACCCGTCCATTTACACCAAAATTCTAGAAGAAAGCATGTGGTGGCCAGTCATGCATTAAAAAAAAAAAAAAAAGAGATTTTATTATAGATTTCTAATACCCATCATAAGAATTTGACATTTTGCCACAATCTAGAAAATTCTACATTTTTCTCTCCATCTCTTATCTATTGATTTTGGTGTCTATAAAAGAAGGAGAAAAAAATAGCAATAGGAAGAGGAAGGCCGAACCAATATTGAAGAGAGCAACCAAAAATATTTTCCTAACCCTTCCAAGGAAAACAAACCAAAAGTAGATAGAAAATTGATGGAGGAAAAAAAGATCAAAGGAAAAAATTGATGAAAGATGTTGTATTTAAACTATTTGGTGGAACAAAAGGAGGAGGAATTCACATATTTAACTTAAAGTATATTTTTTAAACTTCAGTTTTTAATTTAATTTAAGAGTTCTATGGTTTGATTTAGTAAATGATTGAGCTAACTGAGCTAAAAGGGTAAGAGATGAACTAGAGTTTTAATGGAGTTTAAAAACTATTTTAACGCTATAGATTGTAGCAAGTATTATGAATTTTTAATGAATGAATTTGAAGTTGGTTAAAATATGAAAGTTTTAGATAAATATGTTAATTAGATTTTGAAAAATGAATTTGTAAAATTCAAAGTGAGTAAAGAATTATTGAGTAAAAACTATCACTAGCCAGAATTAGGTTTTCTAGACTTTTGCTACAATTTTTTTATTGTACAAAATGATAGAGACAGAATTAGAAGAAAGGTTCAACATGAAAAATATTCATTTATATCTTATTTACTGTTCAATAAAATATTTTTTCAATTAGATTTATGGTTTAAGAAATATTAAACCATAAGTGTAATCTGCCCGAATTGATTGATAAACAAAATATAGGCTATTGAGTTATATTAATATAAGAACTTTAGATTCTGAATTAAGGAAAGTGGCAAACATGAAAAATATTTATTTATATGAAATATAATTTTTTGTGAAATGGTTTTGTAATTGGATGAGTACAGAATTAATTATAGGCATGAAAACTGGTTTTATTTGGATAGAGATTTCAGGATAATAGTTTAACTTTGAAAATTCACTAATAATTGTACATTGAACCAAATAATATCAAATTGGAATATGTTATAATCTCATATGTCTAGAGTAAATAGGATAAATAATAAAAGTAATTGGATAAGTAAAGATTGAGTTGTGTGCTAAAAAGTAGACACTGTCAGATTAGGGTTGCAGGGCAGAATGCAAGGCAGCAGGACTGATTATAAGGTTAAGTTTAAATTAACACTATAAATTGTATATTAATGAGAATAAGTTGATTTTTGGATAACTTATATCTTGATATGTATAGTTTAAGTAGAAACAAGAATTGAAGCAATTGGATAAGTGTAGAAAAAGATATAGATAAAGGAAAAAAGGCTGTCAGTAAAGAATTTCGCACAGAAAAACCTTAGTAATTTTGGAAATTCTTAAGAATTTCTTTAATATAAGTATAAGTAATGTAATTTTATGTTAAATAGTATCTAAATGGATATTAATTGAATATATAGATTCAATAATGAATAAAAGACAGTGATGAGTACCATGAGCATTTGAGCAATGAACCAAGGAAATGGAATTGAAAACGAAAAGAATAAATAAATTGCAATAGGAAATGCTCGGTGAGGTGAGTAATGTATACATCATTATGCATATCCATGTCTTGATTTGTTGAACAAATGAATATATTTCCTTCTTGATTAAATGTCACTTTACTGTTGTTGATCATTCTTTGATTTTCCTTCTTGATTAAATGTCACTTTACTGTTATTGATCATTCTTTGATTTTCCTTAAAGATTGAAATCATCCATTTTCATTGAATGTTATTGATATTGAAATGCCTATTGTGCTTGATTGACCATATACCAAAATGTTTCCAAAAGTATGCACACCAAATGTTTAACTATATACCATAATATTATTGCTAATTAGCTACCTTTATATCAAATGAAGAAACTGATATATGACTAATGAAATTTATTGACACTGATTGACAAGTAAGCCTATGTATATCGATCGAACGCCATTGAACCGTAATATTCCCAAAGAAAGATTGATACTATTATTGATTTCTATTGGCCTATTTGTATGTGGATTTGACAAAGCTTCCTCACCAATGGGGTAGCAGGTAAATTCCGTTGGCAGTGTGCATAATGACTTCTATACGGAGTTTACCCTAGCTAGGAAGGGACTTGTCCTAGCCGCAAGGTCTTTCCTGCCTTACGTAATTTACATGCTAATGATATGTGTTCATGGCCCAATGTCTGTCTCTTCTATATGTGAATAAAAATTTGATTCGTATGTTAACCATAATTCTTTTTGCTTACCATTGATATCCATTCCTTAATCTACCATTATTTATCATTACTATTAATGTTACCTATTCCAAATTCCAAATGGCATTTGGTGTGCAATTAAATAGCCTTTGACATGTAAATTTGAAATACTTATATCCATTCATTATATTCATTGATACTTAACCCCCATTGATATCCTTTGTTATTATATACCTGTATCACCTATTTAATGATGTATATATACTCACTAAGTATAATTATACTTATTCTATAGTTGTTTATCATTTTATAGGTGTAAAATTGAGATAACTATATGTAAGTCATTCATTCTTCGACTTGGAAGGTCAAGTGCTTCAAGGTAGTGATTAAATATTAAAAAGTCATTTGAATAAAATCTCTAGAGTTCCATGTTACTGTATATAGATAGATTAATGATGTAAAAATATTGTATGAATATTTGTTAATGATAATGATAGTGAAGTGATAATGACAGTAATACTAAAAATGCTAAAATGAAATTTATATGTTATGAAAGAAATTTAGAAGTGTCATATATATCTGTCCAACTATGAAGTTGAGGGTATAAGGAAGGCAAATTATTAGGAGTGTAAAATAATTTTTTTATGTAGGCTGTGTAATTTTTGAAAGACCAAGTTTTGGATCGGGAATAGCACTAAAAATACAAAAAGGACTCTATCGAAATTTCTATAAAATTAATAAGTAATAAATGAAATTTGAATATTAATGAATGAGTTAAGAATGAATGATTGATAACTAGACTGTTAGCGGGTTCTACAGGTTTCCAGTGACCTTATGTCTACCCGTGCTCTAGTACCGTCATGTCCAAAAAGTGGTACGCGATAGAGGTGATATCAGAGCTACAGTTTTAAATTATGTGTCATAGGTGTCAATTAGCTAATATGTGTACCATGGAGTATAGGATTTATGTTTCGTCAATTGAAGTCATCTAATAGTGTAGTGCTCAGCAATGTCCATTATTATTCTCATTCTTTAGTGTATGTATAAATATACTGTATAATATATAAAGAAATGTTTACTAACTATTAATAATTAAGTAGTAGTAAATTGTACAAAATGCGAACTGGTAGTGACTAAAAGTGATTAATATAGTGATTGTATTAATGTAAGGAAACTAATTCGAATTAGAAAGTGAATCACTATTATAATGAATAATGAAAACTCTTAGAAGTAATATCAAAAATAAAGTTAGCTTAAATGAGTGTAATGAACTATAGTGGAAAAGGGAATACAATTATTGATTAAATAAGCGTGTATATGCGATAGGACTAATGAGTAGAAGAATTGATTAGACATATAGAAAATTATGAATAGTGGAGTACATTTGATATGGATGACAAATAAGTAGAGTGATTAGAGACATTGAAAATGAGATATAAATGATGATTGAATATGGACAGTGAAAATCTGAAGTTATTGAGATTTAGACTAGTAAAAACTTAAGAATCTAATATGGAAAGGTTATTGATAGGATTAGTATTATAGTGATTAAATACAATGAGTAATATATTGCGAACTTAGGAAGTGTAATAACCGTGAAATGATAGTTAAAGAATTAAAGTTATAGTGCTTAGAGAATAATAAGAATGTATTTAAGGGTATAATTAACTAATTATTGAGGTTCAGACATAAGTAAATAAGTATTAAGTTATTGTTTATTAAAATTTAGGAAATATGCTCATAAAAAATGAGTTAATGGCCGACGTGATATTGTATGAAAATAAAGGATTAATACAATAATGTTGAGAAAGTGATTTAAAGAATTAATGTATAGTATATTAAAAGTCTAAGTATTGTCTTGTTGAATATTTATGAACTATGTATTAATTACTAGTAATAAAGAACTATGAAAACAGAATATTAATATAAGAATGATTGAATCTAAAATCTTTCAAAGACTATTTGCGTTATGTATATTGATGATTATATTACTGGATAATAAAATTCGAAGACGAATTTTATTAAAGGGGGTAGAGTGTAATACCCCAACAGACAGAACAATAGACAATATAGATATAGAGGATTATAGTAACAGATATGGTATTAATTTAAGTTTGAATATGCTCAATTAATTACTGAAATATATAGAGAATGGTAGAGTGTAACACTCAGAAATTTTTGAACCTCAACTGGGTCACTTTCGTGATACTGTCCTAGAAAATACCCGTGTTAATTATACTATCCGGGGAAATAGCAGTTCAGTTTATTTAAGAATTTTTTACTCGGACTAGGGGGTAAAGAGTCATCTATATTTACGTGAATTTTTAGTGAAAAGAAAGAGTTGAAAAATATTTTTGAATACTGAGAATAAGAATAATGGCAAATTTGTAATTAATGGCAATATTAAGGGTATTTTCGGAAAAGGGTTGTCTATGATACAGAATCAGACTCAGACTAATTTTAAATCATAGAATAGCCCAAATAAGATATTTTACTTCCCACACCTGAGGTTGAATCTAAACATAATAGACAGAATAACTTACAGGAAGTTTTGGGGTCAAAATGCAATTAAGAAAAATTTTGAGCCAAAGTGCAATTAAGCAAAGTTGTGGGACCCACCCATTTACACCAAAATTCTAGAAGGACGTATGTGGTGGCCAGCCATGCATTAAAAAAAGAAGAGATTTTGTTGTAGATTTTTAATATCCATCAATAAGAATTTGACATTTTGTCACAATCTAGAAAATTCTACATTTTTCTCTCCATCTCTTATCTATTGATTTTGGTGTGTATAAAAGAAGGAGAAGAGAATAGCTATGGGAAGAGGGAATCCGAGCCACATATTGAAGAGAGCAACCAAAAATATTTTCCTAACCCTGCAAGGAAAACCAACCAAAAGTAGATAGAAAATTGATGGAGGAAAAGAAGATCAAAGGAAAAATTGATGAAAGATGATGTATTTTAACTATTTGGTAGAACAAAAGGAGAAGGAATTCACATATTTAACTTAAGGTATGATTTTTAAAATTTAATTTTTAATTTAATTTAAGATTTATGTCATTTGACTTTGTAAATGATTGAGATAATTGAGCTAAAAGGTTAAGAAATGAACTAGAGTTTTAATGGATTCTGAAAACTGTTTTAAGGTAGTAGATTATAGCTAGTATTCTGAATCTTTAATGAATGAATTTGAAGTTGGTTAAAATATAAAAGTTGTATATAAATATATTAATTAGATGTCTATAAAAGGAATTTGTAAAATTCAATTTGAGGAAAGAGTTATTGAGTAAAAACTATGACCGGCCAGAATTAGATTTTTTAGAATTTTGCTACTGTGTTTTATTTTACAGAATGATAAAGATAGAATTAGAAGAAATATTCAACATAAAAAATGTTCATTTATGTATTATATATAGTTATATAAAAGGATTTTTCAATTAGATTTATGGTTTTAGATATATTAAGCCATATGTGTAATCTACCCGGATTAATTGATTAACAAAACATAGGCAACTGATTTATATTAATATAAGGATCTTAGATTATGAATTAAAGAAAGTGGTAAACATGAAAAATATTTATTTATATGTAATATAAATGTATGTAAAATATTTTTATAATTAAATAAATACGGGATTAATTATAGGTATGGAAACAACTTTTGTTTGGATAGAGATTTTGGGACAATAGTTTAATTTTGAAAATTTATTAATAATTGTACAGTGAACTAAATAATATGAAATTTGAATATATTATAATTTAATATGTATAGAGTAAATAGGAAAAGGAATCGAAGTAATTAAATATGTATAGATTGAGTTATATACTAAATAGTAGAAACTACCAAATTAGTGCAGGGCAGAATGCAAGGCAGCAGGGCTGATTATAAGGCTAAGTTTAAATTAATACTATAAATTTTGTAGTGATAGAAATAAGGTGAATTTTGGATAAGTTAGAGCTTGACATGTCTAGTTTAAGTAGGAATAAGAATTGAAGCAATTGGATAAGTGTAGAAAAAGATATGGGTAAAGAAAAATAGGTTGCAAGTAAAGAATTTGGCACATAAAAACCTTAATAATTTAGAAATTCTTAAGAATTTCTTTAATATAAGAAATGTAATTTTATGTTAAATAGTATCTAAATGGAAATTAATTGAATATATAGAGTTAATAATGAATAAAATACAGTGATGAGTACCATGAGCATTTGAGCAATGAACCAAGGAAATGGAATTAGAAACGAAAAGAATAAGTAAAGTGCAATAGGAAGTGCTCAGTGACGTGAGTAATGTATACATCATTATACATATCCATGTCTTGATTTGTTGAACCAATGAACATATTGCCTTCTTGATTAAATGTCACTTTGCTATTGTTGATCATTCTTTAATTTTCCTCAAAGATTGAAATCATCCATATTCATTGATTGTTATTGATATTGAAATGCCTGTTGTGTTTGATTGACCATGTACCAAAATGTTTCCAAAAGTATGCACACCAAATATACCATAATGTTATTTCTAATTAGCTACCTTTGTATCAAATAAAGAAACTGATACATGATTAATGAAATGCATTGACACTTATTGACAAGTAAGCCCATGTGTTTCGATCGAATGTCGTTGTATCATAATGTTCCCAATGAATGCTCGATACTGTTATTGATTTCCATTGGCCTATTTATATATGGATTTGACAGAGCTTCCTCACCGATAGGGTAGCAGGTAAATAGCATCGGCATTGTGTATAATGACTTCTATACAGAGTTTACCCTAGCTAGGAAGGGACTTGTCCTAGCTGTGAGGTCTGGCCCGCCTTACGTAATATACATGCTAATGATATGTGTTCATGGCCCAATATATGTCTCTTCTACATGTGAATAAAAATTTGATTCCTATGTTAACCTTCATTCTTTTTGCTTACCATTAATATCCATTCCTTAATCTATCATTGTTTATCATTGATATTAATGTTACTTGTTCCAAATTCCAAATGGCATTTGGTATACAATTACATAGCCTTTGACATATAAATTTGAAATACTTATAACCATTCATTGTATTCATTGATACTTAACCTCCACTGATATCCTTTGTTATTATATATTTGTATCATCTATTTAATGATGTATACATACTCACAGAGTATAAATTTACACATTCTATAGTTGCTTATCATTTTATAGTTGTAAAATTGAGATGACTATATCTAAGTCATTCCTTCTTCAACTTGGAAGGTCAAGTATTTTAAGGTAGTGATTAATTATTAAAAAGTCATTTGTATAAAATCTCTAGAGCTTCATAGTAATATATATAGATAGATTAATGATGTAAAAATATTACATGAATATTTGCTAATGATAATGATTGTGAAGTGATAATGACAGTGATACTGAAAATGTTAAAATGAAATTTATATATTATGAAAGAAATTTAGAAATGCCATGTATGTCTATTGAACTATGAAGTTGAGGGTATGTGTCACGACCCAATTTTTAGACCGTGACGGTCCTAGGGTACGGGTAATGCCAAGGCGACCAGTACCTCGAAGAACCCATGCTTTTACTTTAACTTAACTTTCACAAACTAATAATGTCATTAATAACCATTCCTTAACATATGATACATTTTAGGTAGTAATTTTTTTTTCTAAAACATCATAAAATTCTTACAGAAAAACTGATAGAGTTTCCTTTATAACTCTGACTTAAGCTATCCGTAAGAAATAAAGATTACACTTCCAATAAAGCATACATCCCCTTTTAACCTCCATTGATCAATCACAACTCAATAAGTACTTCATAATTTACAATCATATCTCATATCATATATGTACATCATTTATATTTTCATTTCATACTTGGTTAACATATTGATCATATTTAACATTAAACTCTTAGCCAATTCAAGCCCTATATACATTATATACCAAGGAACTTCTATACATAGGAGTAACCTCAATACATACATCTGTAATCCAAAACTGAAGGTAATATAGCCAATGGATGACTGCCTCACCGAGGTCCTGAAAACATTAAACCACTGAGGGGGTGAGTATAAGATTATACTCAGTGAATCAATATATATGAATATGCAATATTATTCATGAAAATTCACATCTATCCATTAATGATCTGTAAATATAGAATACTAATGATGATATGGTGAAATACATATCATGAACCATAATGCATATAATATAACAGGAATCTGTAACATATCATATGATAATATTATGCTGTTACTTCACTTCTCTTCCTTCACATATCCCTCCAATCACCCATTTCCAACTAATCCTACCATGGCATAGGGAATTTCACCATCCCTAGTAAAGGTCAGAGCATATAAACATATATCTGTGTACACAGCCGATGGATTATTACTACACTATCGAAGTAGTCTTATTATAACATATTATAAGCAAATGTCTCATATAGCATGAATATATCAATATAAAGTCTCAAATATGACTTTAATTATGATAAATAATATCATAAGAATCAAAGGAGCAATATAGCTCAAAATCAAATTTTTGGTCTCTGGGGCCCAGTTGTGCCAGCGCAACTGACACCCCTAAATTACGGGGTCGTTTCTCATTTTTCAGGCACTTTATGGTTTGCCTTGAAATCAATATTTCCATGGCATTTTCTTTATACAAATAAAAAATACATATATATAATAGGCAATTAGGCTTGATTTGACATCAAAAAGCCTTTCAGAATGGATTTTATACAAAATCAAAGTTTAGGTCAGTTTTAGGCATTTCGGCAGCGCTGTTTTAGGTCATTTTAGCAAAACTACCCAAAAGTGAATCATTAATGGTTTTCAATCAAGGATATCATTTCATATGCATAAATTCATGACTTATGAATGAATAATGCATGAATCATATATATGGAATCACCTCTGACAAAAACTTTCAAAATTATCCCAGCAGGCCTAGTTGGCCCGAGACTCACCATCAACGGCCCTAGCTTAAGAAGATTCTCCTATATTAACCAAATCACTCCGATAAGACTTATACTCGATATTATTCATATCAAAACACATATCAAATCATGTCAAAGCATAACAACATACATAAACACATATTATACACCAAAGGTCCTATATCATACTTTTGACACTTTTCATACCTTTTATGCATCAAATGCATTTCTATCACCACATTTCATTCACATTACATATATTTATCACTTATATACTATATTAAGAATTTTCAAACACTTAGTTCAATATTTCATACTAAACATACATCAAATTTCAAGTATGCTTTCCAAATACTTATATCATTCAACCTTTCCACATTGGAACTTATACATTTCTATTATTCATGCCATTAAACCATATTCAAACTTCACTTCTTTAATTGCATTAGCCTAATACCTTAAAGTAACAAAGTCCATATGATTTCACCTAAGTGAAAATCATTCCATTCATCCATTTTTCAACACCAATCAATCATACAACATATATATACACCAAATGCATAACATTTAACCATTTAAACCTATCAAACATCAAAGCACAAATCACTTTCCAAGCACCTCAATGTTTCGGCCAAAC
>CANXYC011159501.1:0-13151 GCA_948193065.1 Aleurites moluccanus
ACATACTCAGAATCTTATCAAACCATTTTACAGAATTATAGCTAAAAATAAATTAACAACTTTCATATTTTACACTTTACCCAATTATGTCTTTAAGAGCAAGTAATGGCCAACACTGAATTCTGCTGCAGTTCTAAACAAACTTTCTGAAATTTTCAAACTTCTCATTTAAAATTTAAGATTCTCCAAACAAATAAAATTAACAAATTACACTTCAAAATAGCGGATATTACACTAATTTTGAGCTCAAACCAAAATGGTGAGACCAATTTAAAGTGGCAAAAATCTATCCTTATGAAGATATTAAAAGTTCAAATGAGACTTTTGAAAATTATTTTAAGATTAATGAAAAACGTCTTACGTCATTTTTCAAGGGAGATTTTGCACCAAAAGGAATGACTTATCCCTTATTTGATCCTCTTTGATCAAGGTCTTACCAAAACGTCAAGCTATTGATGTTAAAAAAGTGCTTCTTATGAGGCAACCCATGTTATAAACTTTAAATCTCTTATTTTCTTTTATTTTCTAATATTTGTGTGACTAACCCCTTATATTGCTTGAGATTATTTGTTAATGCTTTAGAGGCAGCAAGGAAGTGGAATGCACCTGAAGCGTACAAATGTAGATTCTTCAAGAGGGATTATTTCTTTCTTTTATTTTTCTCTTTGACATTGAGGTCAATGTCAATAGCAAGTATGGGGAGAGTTTTAGTTTGTCTTTATTTTTGTGAATATCAATAAATATGCTTGTGTTGAATAATTGATGAAGGCCAATGATATATTATAATTGATAATTATGAATAATTTATTGAGATATTTTAGGTTGGTCAACTATCTTAGGTAAGAAATTTATTTTATTAAGGTTGTGTTTTGATTAGTTTTGCATTAAATTAATTGCATTGAAATTATGTATGCTTACTTAGAAAGGGTTTTTACACAATTTATATCTTCATTTGTCTCACCTATCTTAGAACATATTTTTGTAAACTTTTAAGATGAAATTTTGAATTTACTTTGATAGAAAGATATGATTTAGACATTATTTGTTTAACCTATTACTTATATCCACACTTATTTTAATTTTTATTCCTAGTTTACCCCTTTAAGCCTTGTATTAATTTTTACCTTTTTTTTTTTCTTTCTATTAATAACCTTATTAATTTCTTACCTTTTTGTGAGATAATAATGTTAAGTTTAATTTTTTTTTGTTACAAACTTATTTGAGTAAGAAAAAGAGGAATTTTGAAGTTCTCACCCAAAAAGAAGAGCTTATGAAGAAATGTGTTATTCTTGTTAAATCAAAATTACCACTATATTGAAAAATAATGGGGAAGCAAGAAGAAAAAATATAGAGTAAAAAAAAAAGAGAAGAGAAAATTTATCACTAAATCTTGCTTATCCTGAAATATTATTGTTGTGAATGAAGAGTTTAAAAGGAAAAAAAAAATTGAAGAAGAATGGTGCCTAAAGTGAAGTACTCCTATCTTAGAAAAAAATTTCCTTTATTTAAATTGATGGATTAAAAAGTTTTTAATTGTATTTTACTTGACATGATTATCTCATTTTTGTTTATTTAATTTTTTTTTGGATAGTTAATTTACCATTATTGACCCTATTACAAGTTTAGTAAAGTCCTATTGATCTCTCTTAATTTGTGAATTTCATTAGTGAAGATTGTTTGCATTAACATGCCTATGAGATTTGTAACTTCATTTGACATCTTTTAATAAGAGGCATTTAAAGATATTTAGTGTGTATATGCCTATTTGAAGTGCAACAATTTCTTTGTGATTGGTTTAATGCATGATTATTCAAGGCATGATTAAGAAGAAATTTATTTTGAATTTAAGATAGGCGTTTAATTTGAAATTTTTTAATACATTGTTTCTTGAGGTTTTGAAAAAATTGTCCAATATAAGTATGAGGAAATTAAATATCCTTAGTGTGTATAGTTCTTATTTTGCTTGAGGACAACAAATATTTAAATGTGGGGTATTTGATGTGTGTTATTTTAGTAGTATTTTCGGTTAATTTACATATATTTTATTATGATTTTATTTTATTTTGTGAAGATTTGAAATGATTTTATTTAGTTTTGAAGTTTAAAGTTAAATTGAAGATATGAAGATATTTGTTTAAAAATCAAATAAATTTGAAAAAGATTTGCTTACCCAGTTTTTGGAGAGGTTCGACCCTATTTTTGGCCAACGCACCAGATTTTCGAATTAAGGAGACTCAAGCTCAAAAATTGGTACCCAATTTTTGAGTGCACTTGACCCACTTTTCAAAAAGTGACACAATTTTTAGGCAAAACACCCGATTTTTATCTCCAACAAGTATCCTCGTGCTATGCTAAAGCAAATACTCTCCATCTGCCTCTACCCATAGGAGCTGACCCTGAAGCCTGGGCCACATGTCCTGACCCTCAGGAGTCCTGTCCAAAATGGCTCGCCCCACACCTGGTTGCTTACCAATATTCCTCTTCCTATCCATTTGAACTGTAGTTTGAGAAATCCAAGGTCTAACTCTAAAGGATGATTGTGGAAAATTCTTGAGTAAATGACCTTGCTGCCCACATCCATATCATGCTTCTGTCCCATAATAACAAGGTCCTCTATGACGTTTACCACACATAAGACATAAAGGATTTGTAGTCCTAGGTGATGCAAAATTAGTTGTATCATAGCTCATCTGAGAAGTGGGTCTAGGAGTAATTCGACTCTGTTGCGCTCTCTGTGATGGTCCTCTATGCCCACTTTTAGAAGCTGAATGATGAGTCATTTCCATACTTTTCACCCCACTCTCTTATTTAGAATAACTGCTCATTTTAACTTTCTTCTTCTCTGCTCTCTCAGATCTGGCTTCCATTTCTCTATTCTTAATCACTCTAGCCTTATTCATAAGCTTAGAGTAAGAATCAAACTCAAGAGTAGTTAAGAGTTTAAACAATGGAGCCACTAATCCTCTGCAGAATCTTTAAATCCACGCCGCTTCTGTAGGTACAAAAGCTAGAGCAAATTTTTTCAACTGACTAAACTTCCTAGCATACTTTGAAACACTCATACCAGGAGTCTGAACCAATCTCTCAAACTCAATATATTTTGCTTCTCTTATACTCTCTAGAAGAAATTCATTCAGCATCAATTCCTTGAACCTTTTCCATAAAAGATCTTTATTACCTTGTAGCATACCAGATATGCTTCTCTTGAACCATTCTTTAGCCTCAGCTTTCATCATATAGCCAACAAAATCTATAGCTATTCGAACGAGAATCCGGAAAATCTGTGCTTTTTATTCAATTTCTTCTAGGAAATTAGTGAGATCTGTATCCCCTCTATACTCTGAGGCTTTTAGCTTAAGAAACCTCTTGAATTATACCTTCTCTACGTGAGGTACAACTGGTGATGAAACTACGGGAGGAATAAGAATCTCTAGAACTTATAATGGAGGTACCTGCTATTATTTTTGCTGAGTAATGAACTCATCTACCATTGCATAGTTCCTTTGCAGTTGTTCTAATTGTTGAGCCATATTAGCCACATCCACTTGTGGCACCGAAGGAACCTCATCACCTCCATTTCGACCTACAAAATCTTCTTCGAAAGGGAAATCTCATCTTGGATGGCCTTAACCTAGTCCTTTACTACATCATGGAGGCATCTCAATACTGATAAGAAAAAAAATAAGATTAGACTCATTATGCAAATTTAACGCAGATCTATACCTAAGAAAGATATAATATGGACAAGACATGAATACTATACTTTGTAGTTATCTTAATCAATACTTAAACTATGGCTCATGTATATCTATCTATCTATCTTTCTAACTTAAAGATTATAAACCTATAGCTCTGATACCACCTTTGTCACATCCCAACTCTAGTGGTGTGACGGTCCTAGGGCAAGACTAGGTTTAAGACCACCATAAACTCGTAGAATACCCATAACCTAGATCCCATATAAATAATATATATCATACATAGACATCATTAAGCATAACCAATCTATGAATCATATAATTGTCATTCATACATTTCAATACATTTTCATATGATTTCCTCTTGTTCTTTACCGATCAAAACATACATCCCATATCAATAGGGAACAAGGGACAATCCATAAATATGTCAATCTAGATATCAAAATAGTATAATCATTAACATTTAACTATGGAGTTTTAGAGTATACTCCTCATACACTTATAATTATATTAAGACAAAATGCGGTTCATCAAAATAATTACACATAATCTTCTTAGAGAAAAGGATCAAGAAGCTTTGTCTTCTGTATTAGCTCCCTCTAGAGCTACACTATCACCTGAAATCCACATAAGAGGAGTGAACCTTCAACTCAGTAAGATATAAACATACAATACATAGGTTAAGCCAAAGAAGGATGACCAAGTCATTCACATCAATTAAGGTGATTTCATGAATATAAGGATGACCAAGTCATTCACATCAATTAAGGTGATTTCATGAAACAAATTATCATCAATTTAAGAACATCATGGAAAAATTCACTGAATAGGCTAACAATACAATATTTTAATATGGATAATGAATACATAAATATTGGGAAGAATTTAACAATCAATTCAAAGAACAACATGCATGTGCAATATTTTAACTTAACGTAAAGCAATTTGTCCTTGTAAAATCCCTTAATTACTTGTGCATCCAATAATCTTCTCTATTCCCTTGAGTTCTCCTCTTCTATGTCAAATCCCCAATACTTAAAATTAGGATTTTATCCAATAATTTTCATACATGATAAATTCTTATGATTCTAATAATGTTTTAGAATCTTAACTCATTTTCTAACATCAATTTAATCACTTATTAAAGAAATGTAAAAGATTGGGATGAATAACTACAATTCACCCAAAAACTCTAAATCCATATATCTTGTTTTATAATCTATAGTAAATGCCAATTGATGCTCTTAAATATCTATACTTAACTTATATTCATCTATTCTAACCAGGCATTAACTTATCTTAACTTAGAATTGAGTTTTGGAACAAATACCTTAAAATGGAGAATTCTTGAGAAGTTAACATCATGGTATTTCTTGGTTGTTTGATTCTTGTTTCTTATGTAAATGGAGTTGAAATAATAGTTAGAAGATAGAATTTAATGGGTTTTAAGGGTGGTTGAAAAGTATTTAAGAAGTAGAGAGAGAAAATAATGAAATAAATGAAATCCGAAAAATGAATAAATGGGGTCGGGTATTTATAAACTCGTGTCTTCAAGCCCAAGAATAGAGGCTTCACGGTCATAAAGGCTACTATTTATATTAAGGTTCAAAACATTTTCACAGCCGTAAAGAGATATTTCACGCCTGTGAAGGAAAATCAGAGGATCTAGAAAATTTATATATAAAATTTTATCACAGTGGTGAAGGATTATTCACGCCCGTGAAAGGCTTGCTGGTGTGAATTTCTCATACTTCTCAATTCCAACTTATCCAAACTTAACAAACTTATACTTAATCATGTTTATCACTTCAATTTCAATCATCTCTTGACATCTACCCATTCTAAGAGTAATCTATACACAACATGACAAATTTTAGCTTATCTATCATGCACATATACTCATACACATGCTAACATTCATAAATAATCATAAATGAGCACATCTACTCTAAATATTCCAAATATTGGGTGTTAAATTCTCCTCATTTTAAGAAAATTTATCCTCGAATTTTAAGACTTACCTTGATCTTGGAATAGATGGGGGTACTTATCCTGCATGCTTTGCTCACTCTCCCAAGTGTACTCTTCCATTGCTTGATTTCTCCATAGGACCTTAATAATTGTTATATCTTTATTTCTTAGTCTCTTGATCATTCGGTCCACAGTGGTGACTGAAATCTCCTCATATGTCAAGTTTTGTTAAAGTTCTACTGCCAAAACTTGTAGCACATAAGAGGGATCGACGACGTACTTTCGAAGTATTGACACATGGAATACCGGATGTACACCATCTATGTTAGGTGGCAAAACTAGCCTATATGAGACCTCTCCAATCTTAATCAGAATCTTATAGGGCCCGATAAATCGTGGATATATCTTGCCTCTCTTGTAATATCGTAGAACTCCTTTAATAAGTGAGATCTTTAAGAACACTACATTGCCAATGAAAAAATAAAGGTATTTTCTCTTTGGGTCAGCATAACTCTTTTAGTGACTAAAAGTTGTCTTCAATATCTCTCGAATGAGTCGTATCTTTTCGGACATATATCTTATCAACTTAGGTCCTTCGATATGCTTCTCCCTAATCTCATCCCAATACAAGGGAGATCTATACTTTCTGCCATACAGAGCTTTATAAGGAGACATTTGAATCATTGAATGGTAACTATTATTGTAGGCAAACTCTATCAATGGCAAATGACTATCTCAATTCCCTCCAAAGTCTAGAATACACATCCTCAACACGTCTTCTAGAGTTTGGATGGTCCTCTTATATTGTCCATCTATTTGCGGATGAAATGTTATGATGAAATCAAACTGTGTACCTAAGCACAATCTTGTAACTTCCACCAAAATCTTGAGGTAAACAGAGTACCTCTATTGGAGATGATCCAAACTGGAACTCCATGAAGTCTGACAATCATATCAACATATATTTGTTCATATTGAGAAACTGTATAAGTCGTCTTAACTTGTAAGAAGTGAGCTGACTTGGTTATTCAATCTACAATAATCCATATCGAATCATGACCTCTTAAAGTCCTTGGCAATCCAACCATAAAATCCATAGTCACTCTCTCTTATTTCCATTCTAGCAACGGAAACTCTTGAAGTTGTCCTAAAAGCTTCTGATGTTCAAACTTGTTGACAAGTCAAACACCTAGCCACAAACTCTGCAATATCCTTCTTCATTCCACTTCACCAATAAGAACTCTTGATGTCGTGGTACATCTTTGTTGCACCTGTATGCACATTATAGCTAGAATGACGGGCTTCATTGAGAATCACATCTCTTAATCCATCCAATATTGGAACACATAATCTACTGCTCAATGTTAACACACCATTAACTATAGCAAAGTTGGGAACTCTCTATGTTCCTACATCGTTCTTCAGCTTCACCAATTGAGGATCCTTATCTCGTTCTTCCCTTATTTGGCCAATAAGTATTGGCTTAACATAGAAATGAGCCAAAAGCACACCCGCATCTGACAAATCCAATCTAATCCCCATATCATGCATACTTTGCACCTCTTTCACTAGTGTTCTCTAACTAACATGAATATGGGCTAAACTTCCCAAAGATTTTCTACTCAAAGCATCCACTACCACATTAGCTCTTCCTTGATGGTACAAAATTTCACAATTATAATCTTTTAGTAACTCCATCCATCTCTTTTGCCTGAGATTAAGATCCTTCTACTAAAAGATATACTCCAAACTCTTATCATCTGTGAAGATCTCACTCTTTTCTCCATATAGGTAGTGTCTCCATATCTTCAACGTGAATACAACTACATCCATCTCAAGATCATATATAGGGTAATTCACCTCATACTTCATCGACTGTCTAGAAGCATATGCTATTATTCTACCATGCTGCATAAATACAGATGCAAGTCCCACTCTTGATGTATCATAGTACACTGCATATCCTCTTTTCCTAATGGTAGGGATAGAATAGGTATAGTGGCAAGACAAGTTTTCAACTTGTGGAAAACTCCCTTCACAAACCTCCATCCATTGAAAATTCACTTGCTTCTGAGTAAGCTTACTCAAAGGCGCGGTAATCTTGGAAAAGTCTTGCACAAACCTTTTATAATACCCTATAAGCCTAAGAAACTTCTAACTTCATATACATTTATGGGTCTAGGCCAATTAAGGATCACATTCACTTTCTTTATATCAACCTTAAGTCCTTCCTTGTTCACCACATGCCCAAGGAAACAAACACTATCAAGCCAAAACTCACACTTGGAGAACTTGGCAAACAACTCAAACTCCCTCAAAGTTTGTAATACATTTCGGATATGTTTTTCATGCTCTTCCTTACTCTTAGAATATACAAGAATGTCATATATGAATACAATGACAAACTTGTCCAGAAATGGCTTGAACACCCTATTCATCAAGTCCATAAATGCAACTGGTGCGTTAGTCAAACCAAATGATAACATTAAGAACTCATAGTGTCCATATCTGGTCCAAAAAATCATCTTTGATACGTCCTCATTCTGAATTCTCAACTGATGATAGCCCGATCTCAAGTCTATCTTAGAGAAATGACTAGTACCCTGTACTTGGTCAAACAAATTATCTATCATTGGCAAAGGATACTTATTCCTGATAGTAACCTTGTTAAGCTGCTTGTAATTTATACTCAATCATATTGAACCGTCTTTCTTCTTTACAAAAACCACTAGTGCACCCCAAGGCAAACTATTAGGTCTGATGAATCCTTTGTCAAACATATCTTACAACTGAACCTTCATTTCCTTCTACTAAACTAATGCCATACGGTAGGGAGGAATAGAAATTGGACTCATGCTAGGTAGCAACTCAATACCAAACTCTATCTCTCTATCTAATAGAAACCTAAGTAACTCTTCAGAAAATACGTCCAAAAACTCACTAACTACTGTAATTTGTTCTACGCCTTTTACTTCCTTCAGATTATCCTGGACATAAGCCAAATATCCTTGGCAACCCTTCCTCAACAATCTTCTCGCCCCAATGGCAGATATCATGTTATATGGTACTTCACTCCTTTCTCATTAGAATTCAAACTCCTCACCCAAAAGTGGCTTGAAAATTATCTTTTTTCCATTACAATCTATGGTAGCTTACAACCAATCCATGCCAAAAATCATATCAAACTCTAACCTGGACAATTCAATCAAATCTACATTCAAGCTATTGCCACCTTGCTAACCACACATAAAGGATAAAAGTTTTGGACTTGAATCACTTCCTCTAAGAGAGTAGAAACAACTAATATATTCTCAAGCAACTCACATGGCACATGTAATTTCTTAGCAAAACATGATAACATAAATTTATGCGCAGCTTCCGAATCAAACAACACTCTAGCATTAAAAGCTTGGATCGGAAGAATACCTATAACAACCATGTTGGATGTCTAGGCCTCATGTTGTGCTAAAGCAAATACTCTCCCTTTGCCTCCACTCATAGGAGCTAACCCTAAAGCCTGAGCCACATGTTGTCCTGACCCTCTGCTAGCCTCTACGGTCCTACCCAAAATACCTCGCCCCGCACCTGGCTGCTGACCAACACTCCTCTCCCTATCCATTTGAACTGTAGTTTGAGAAGTGAACGATCCAACTCCAAAGGATGATTGTGGACAATTCTTGAGTAAATGACCTTGCTACCTATATCCATAGTATGCTCTTAACCTATAATAACAAGGTCTTTTATAAAGTTTACCACACGTAGGACACAAAGGATTTGTAGTCCTAGGTGGTGCAGGATTGGTTATACTATAGATCATATGAGAAGTGGGTCTAAGAGTAATTCGACTCTGCTTCGGTATCTCTGAAGGTTCTCTATTGCATACTATGAGGAGCTGACTGATGAGTCATTCCAGTACTTTTCACCCCGCTCTTTTGCTTAGAAGAACTGCCCATTTTAACTTTCTTTTTCTCTGTTCTCTCAAATCTGGCTTCCATCTCTCTATTCTCAATCACTCTAGCCTTATCCATAATCTAAGAGTAAGAATCAAACTAAAAAGCAGCTAAGAGTTTAAACAATTGAGCTACTAATCCTCTATGAAATCTCTAAATTCACGTCGCTTCTGTAGACACCAAAGCTGGAGCAAATTTGCTCAACTGACTGAACTTCCTAGTATACTCTGAAACACTCATACCAGGAGTCTGAACCAGTCTCTCAAACTCAATAGATTTTGCTTCTCTTATACTCTATGGAAGAAATTCATTCAACACCAATTCCTTAAACCTCTCCCATGAAAGATCTTTATTACCTTGTAGCATACCAGATATGCTTCTCTTGAACCATTCTTTAGCCTCAACTTTCATCAGATAGCCAACAAACTCCATGGCTCTTCGATTGGGAATCTATAAAATCTGTACTTTCTCCTCAATTTCTTCTAGGAAATCAGTAGAATCCACCTCTCCTCGATACACTAAGGACTTTAGCTTAAGAAACCTCTCGAATGATACCTTCTCTACTTGAGGTACAACTGGTGGTGAAACTATGGGAGGAACGAGAATCTCTGGAGCTTGTATTGGAGATACATGCTGTTGTGTTTAATAAGTAATGAACTTAACTACAATTGCATAGTTCCTTTGCAGATGTTCTAATTGTTGAGCCATATTAACCACATCCACTTATGGCACCAGAGGAACCTAATCACCTCTATTTCAACCTACAAAACCTTTTTTGGAAGGCAAATCTCATCTAGGACGGCCTCGACCTCATCCGTTACCGTGTCATAGAGGCATCTTGATACTGATAAGAAAACAAATAAGATCAAACTCATTACACACAATTAACACAGATCTATACCCAAGTAAGATACAATATAGACGAGATATGAATCCTATGCTCCATAGTTATCTTAATCAATACTTAGACCAGAGCTCATGCACATCTATCTATCTTAAGGATTATAAACCTATAGCTCTAATACCACCTTTGTCACACCCCAACTCTAGTGGTGTGATCATAGGGCAAGGATAGGCTTAAGGCCATCGTAAACCCATAGAACACCCATAACATGTTTCTCGTATACATAATATATCTATATCATACATAGACATCATCAAGCATATCTAATCTATAAATCATATAATTGTCATTCATGCATTTCAATACATCTTCATATGATTTTCTCTTGTTCCTTATCGATTAAAAGATACATCCCATATCAATAAGGAACAAGGGACAATCCATAAAAATATCAATCTAGACATCAAAATAGTATCATCCTTAATATCTAATTACGGAGCTATAGAGTATACTCCTCATACAGTTATAATTACATTAAGACAAAATATGGTTCATCAAAATAATTACATAGAGTCTTCTTACAGAAAAGGATCAAGAAGCTATTTCTTCTATATTAGCTCCCTCTCGAGCTACACCATCACCTGAAATCCATAAAAAAGGAGTGAGTCTTCAACTCAGTAAGATATAAACAGGCAATACATAGGTTAAGCCAAAGAACATAGGTATGGAAGTAAAATAGGGTTATACTTGCAAGGAATATAAGTGCTCACAACTGAATAGCACTTTCAAACAAATCATAAGTTATAACTATTATAATCATAATGCATCAGTAGTATTGCTACCTTATCATGCCATATATGCATGGTTGAGCATATGCCTAGAGCTCATGGCTCCCTCTAGGTAGAACACTGATAAAAATCATATCAGTTAGGCTCCTATTATAAATATGGACCAATTTATTTACTCTCATTGGGAAAACATTATATACATATGCATATCATAATGTAATATCTGCCATTTTGAAGTGTATTTATTTATTTTGTATGTTTGGAGAATTTAAAAATTTTAAATGAGAATGTTGAGAATTTCAGAAAATTTTTATTTTGGATGTAGCGGAATTCAGTGATGATCATTTCATGTTTTTAAAGACATAATTTGGTAAACAGTAAAACATGAAAGTTGTTAATTTATGTCTTAGCTATAATTCTGTAAAATGGTTTGGCAAAATTCAGTATATGTGATGAGTTGTGTTTATTTGAGCAAGGCTGGTCTGGTTGAGAGTTTCTGCAGGGATGAGTGTTTGTTTGGAATTACTGGGATTGACTGATGTAGAATTAGCTAAAGTGGTGAACATGAAAAATGTTCCTTTGTATGTTGAAATGATGATTGTAAAATTTTAGAATTTTTGGATAAGTATATCTCAATGGAGAGTGATTTGTATCAGGACTATTCGGTTAGATTTTGAGGTAGGAATCTGAGTGAATTTTGGAGAGTCACTACGGTCTGTGTGTTAATTATTTTGATTTGAAATTTTGATATGTTGTGTTCCTACCTGTTGGTTGTAAGTGACAAGAAGAAGTGGTGAGTTTGGATAATTGTATCTCATTTGCGAGCTGGCTTAGTTTGGGATGTTCAGGCAGGAATTTAACTTAGAAGAAGTTGTTATGGCAAGCCAGAAAAATGCGAGGAGGAATTTTGCGAACTGGCAATACAAGGTGGCATTATGGCGAAGAGGTGAAGTGAGTTTGCCAAAGCGACAGAAGGCGAAGAGCTTTGGCGAAGAGGAATTGGCGAAGATGAAAGGCGAAGAGCTAAGGCAAAGAGCTTTGGCGAAGAGGACTTGGCAAAGAGGAAAGGCGAAGAGTTAAGGCGAAGAGCTTTGGCGAAGAGGACTTGGCGAAGAGGAAAGGCGAATAGCTTTGGCAAACAGCTTTGGCGAAGAGGACTTGGCGAAGAGGAAAGGCAAACAGCTAAAGCGAAGAGGATTTGTGCGAAGAGAGAATGTGCGAAGTGGCCATTCACGAAGAGGCGAAGAGGCGAAGAAGGATTGCCGAGGTGGCATATGCGAGGACGAGTTACGAGGAGAGTCTGGCGAGGCAGCATATGCGAGGTAGCATATGCGAACTGGAATGTGCGAGGCAACATTGACGAATCAAGATTGGCGAGCTGGCAAGTATGAGCTGGGAATGCAAAGTGGGATTGGCGAGCTGGTTAGGCGAGGTAGCTTTGCCGAGGCAGGTTTGGCGAGGCGAGTTGGCTAGCGTGTTTCTGGGCAGAGGTCTATTTAAACCCAGCAACCCCAGTAGCAATTTTTCACGATTTTTCTCTTCTTCTTCTTTTGCTAAATTCAGTTTTCTTCTCATATATGTTCCATTTTATATTCTAAGGCATTAATACTTAGATTAATGCAATAGATTTCTAGATTAGTCTATATTAAGGCAGAAATCTCATTTTGAAGAAAATAAGATAAATTTTCTTCCTAAGTTATTTTCTTTGGATTTATTTAAGTCTATGGGGTTAGGATAATTAATTCTGGGTATGTAAAATTTATTGCTAGTGAATTGAAGCAATTAATGATAATTAATGTGGGAGAAATCTAGAGGTTGAGACTGCTATGAATAGTAACTCCGAAAATTTAATGTGAATTTAATGCAGTTTTCTTTAGGAAAATAAATGAAATTATTG
>CANXYC011159537.1:0-20548 GCA_948193065.1 Aleurites moluccanus
TTTTTTTTGTTTTTTTTTTTTTTTTTTTTTTTTTTTTTTTTTTTTTTTTTTTTTTTTATTTTTTTTTTTTTTTTTTTTTTTTTTTTTTTTTTTTGTTTTTTTTTTTTTTGTTTTTTTTTTTTTTTGTGTTTGTCGCCCCGCCCCCCCCCCCCCCCCCCCCCCCACACACACACACACACACACACACACACACACACACACACACACACACAACAAAACCAATAGCGTTGTTTCATTAGTTTTAGGTAATTTTGATTTTTTATTTATTTACTGAATTTAAATTTTCATCTAAGCAATCTTAGTCAACTAAAATATTCCAGTTAATATGTGACAAATAGCTCTATGCGCATGATGCACACTTTTATCAACTGCCGTGAAAAAAGAGCTTGATAAAATACTAATTAAAAATTTAAGGATTCAATTAGAACAAAATAAAACTTAGAGGCTTAATAAATAAATAAAAAATTATGAGTTCAAGGATGCGTTTTGCCTATTATTTATTTTAAAATTAAACAATAGATGCTTAAGTACCAATGATTGGTCCGTTGCTGCATATCCAAATTTAATTTGGATTGAGTCAATTTAAAACAGATTTTTTATTTTGAAATTAATAAATAAATAAGACGATACAAATCGAAAATGCAAAAAGCACTAGCAATTGACGTTTAAATCTTAACTGTGGGTTTCTGATACATTGATCTGGTGGGGTTTTATATATAGTCCTTAGCCAATAAAATCTCTGGTTTTGGACAGCAAACACAAATTTAATATTGAATGGTACAATTCAGCAATTTGGCAGTCTAAACACAAGCAAATTCGTACCACATATTTGATCATATTATTATGGTTTAACAATGAAAGGCAAGAGACAGCGATGAAGACACCCACCACCTCCACCACCAGCAGCGAAGGATCACGGGTTGGTCAGTGTCAGTCTGATTTTTTTGACCCTCTTAGGACCACTCACTCTATCGTCTCTCTATCTCTCCCTCTCTCTCACTTGGCTTAATAGATTGACACGTTTATTTACTTTATTATATATGTAAATATATACTTTTTAACTCTCAAGGAGAAGAAGGAGAAAATCATAGAACAGAAAAAGCAAAAACTGCCTTCCTTTTTTATTTCTTTTGGCCACCTTAGGATTGAGTACTTTCTTTTGTTTTTTCAGAAATTGGGTCTACTATCGAGTACTTTAAAAAACCATTAAATTTGTCTAAATGTATGAAATTAAAAGTACTTAATTTTTAATCTTAAAGTTTATTTTATCAATTAGAAAATTTACACATTTTCTTATTGATATGGCTAATCTTATTATAAATAAAAAAAGATTCTCATTTATAAATTTCTTAATTTCAAAATTTCTTATTTATGAAATTTTTAATTTTGATATGAATGTCTATTTATCTTTGACTAAATTAAAAAAATAAATTTAATATAATACGCAAAAATTTACTTATTATATCACCTTACTTTAAAAAAAAAAAGTATTTCATTCTGTAAAACTTAATATAATTTATTAATTACCTCATTTGATCGCATTTAAATTTTTTTCAAAATTAAATTTGTTAAAATATTTATTCTTATATTAAAATTTGGACATTATATTAAATTGAGTTAAATATATTGACACCCCTGTATTTTATCATATTATATTAATTTGTCCTTATGTTTTTAAAATTTTACTAAAACACTCATTTATTTTGTCATCGTTAAAATTTGAGATCCTTTTATTAAAAAATTCATTAAATCAATATAAAAAATCCATAATACCCTTTATTTTCATTTTCATTTTCATTTTTTACTATGCTCCCAAAATAATTATTCCCTTTCATATTCTCCATCAATCTCTTATAAACAATTCTCACATCTTCTCCATTTTAAAAATGTATGTCCATTTTTTATTTCCTATAAAAAGAATAAAAGAAACCCATAGGATTTACCATTTTTTATTTCCTATAAAAAGAATAAAAGAAACCCATAGGATTTACTCACATTTTTCTTTTTTCAGAGAGCACAACCATGATGACCACCACAACAGTTGCCGCCGCACCTAAAACTCTTCTCTCCAAAGCCTCTTCTCCTTCTTCTCCTGACCCTCTCTCTCTTCTCCTTTTCTTGTCCTTCTTTTTCTCTCACTCCCATCAAACCCCAACTTGAGATTCTTGATATTTACAACAACAACTTCTTAGGTCCACTACCAGTGAAGCTCGTGCATCTAAAGAATCTCAAGCATTTTCATCTCAGTGGAAACTACTTTTGTGGCTCGATATCAAAGTCCTACTCCGAGATTCAAAGTTTGGAGTACTTGGGCTTGAACGATGATGCACTTTCCAGCAAGGTCCCTTCGAGCTTGGTTAGGTTGAAGAATCTTAAGAGATTGTATGTTGGGTATTATAATTAGGGATGGCATTATTACCCGACCCAATGGATACCCATTATGACCCGACCCTAATGGGTCGGATTTTATCTGCCCCGTTTATTAGTGAGGCAGATATGAATTTTATTTTTTAATCTATCATGGGTTTGGGTCGGATATGAGGTAAATATATGCCCACCCCGTTTATTATTATTATTAGTAGTAGTAGTAGTAGTAGTAGTAGTAGTAGTAGTAGTAGTAGTACAAAGAGAGAAACCCTCATTTTCACTTTCATTTCATTTGTATGCCGCCCCTCATTTCAAATAGAGAAACCCTCATTCATCTCCTTCCATTGGATCTCTCTACTCCCTTCAAATTATCTTCATCTTCAAACACCCAAAAAAAGGTTGGCTATTTTCTTCAAATCCCATAAGGTTTCTTCTTCAAATGTGGGCATTACCCAGCTCCACTACTCACAAGTGTTCCTATAAATGTCTGCGTTCGTTTGGTAATACTCTTGCACGATTCGGAAAAAGCTCTTTAACATCTCCATCTTCAATGAGTGAGCCCAAATGCTATAGAAACCTTGAAATATGATGCGAAAATGACGAGGAAGGCTTGTGAGATGGCCAAGCGTTACTTTCCAACACTTGTAATGATCTGACATTGAAATTGATAAACATAAATGATGGGTTTTTTTTTTGCTCAACTTCATTTTAGTAATTGCCCTTGTTATTTTGTATGATTCACATATGGAATTAATTTGCAATCTTTTTTATTTATACAAAATCGTTTGTTTTTGTTTAGTTAGTTTTTGAAACAGATTTTTGCTTATTTTATCTCAGTTTGATAATCATTCATGTGCTTGATTTAGTTAATTTTGGTTTGTTTATTGATGAGATTGAGCAATTCTTTGATGACCTATAAATCATGTTTTGGCTGTTTTTGATATGAATAGGTAAGATAGGCGGGTATATCCGTTTTACCCAACTCGATCAATCCCCGTCCCTCTCTGTACCCGAAGTGGGGCAGGTATATAATTTTCTTGGTGGGGCTGGGTCAGATAATGAGAAACCCGCCCGCTGCCATCCTTAATTATAATACATACGAAGGAGGTATTCCATCAGAGTTTGGATTGTTAAGTTCGCTTGAAGTTCTTGACATTGCCAACTGTAATCTCACCGGCGAGATTCCCCCGATTTTAGGCTAGTTAAAGCGATTGCATTCCTTGTTTCTTCAAATGAATAATCTCTCAAGTCATATCCCTCATGAATTATCTAGTTTAGTTAGATTGAAATCGCTTGATCTCTCAATCAATAATCTCACTAGAGAGATACCAGAGAGCATTTCGGAATTGAAGAATCTCACGCTCATCCATCTGTTTAAGAAAAATATGCATGGTCCTAGAATTTATCGGCGATTTTCCAAATCTTGAGGTGCTCCACGTCTAGGTAAACAACTTCACATTTGAGCTCCCAAAGAATCTTGGCCGGAATGGAAAGTTGAAGGTGTTTGAAGTAAAATACCTTCCTTTTTTGGCATGATCTGGCCACAGATTCACCGTCGATTCCTTGCCTAAATCAGGTTAATTACTAATTTGTTCCACTAACAATCATTATCCACATATCTCTTTCTTTGTTTTGCCTCAGAAAACATAAGAGAACAGAGCCACTATCTTGCATGCCTCCAAATCTCCCTTTCTTTGTTCAAATTTATTGTGTTATGTTTGATAATATTTATTTGATTGATGTTTGATTGAAATTGATACTGGTTATTTTACAAAAAAAAATTTATGGGTTTTGATTTATTTTTGTTTTTGCTATAGAATGGAAAGATAAGAAAACTCATCAAGGTTATGAATGGTAATTATCAATGGTATTTTGAGCATTTTTATAAATATTTTAACTAAAAAATTAATTTTTAGATTTTGATTAATAAAAAATAGGGAAAAATAACAAAAGTAAAATATATGAATGTTTTAATATAATTTTGAAAATATAGAGATATATTAATATAATATGGTAAAATATAGCGATGTCAAAATAATTAATCTTATTAAATTTATTAAAATTTGTATCTAAGGGGGAAGGGTAATTTGGGATTTCGGGTGTAGGGCAACTGTTTCTCTACTTTTCCAGTGACGGATACAAAGGAGCGGATGCCCTTTCTATGTAGCCCAATAGAAAAATGCCACGTCGTAAGTGCCGGTTATAAAAATACTAGTTGCTTTTCAATTTCTACATGAGATATATAAAAAAATAAAATATCAGTGTTTTTCACAGAAAAAATAGAGAAAAAATCATTTAGCTTTAGTGTATGAAATAGATTTAAGGAGGGTTGTTATGTAAAATTAGTTTCTTAAAATTTCATATTTTAAAATTTTAAAAATTTTTGTAAAAAATTTTTAAAAATTATAATTTAATAATATATAATATAATAAATCTAATGATATTTTTTGTGTTAATAAAAAATTAAATGAATAATAAAAAGCATTATAAATGAATTAAATTTAGATAATTAAATTTAATATATTAAATTTATAATATATTTTTTATTATTTATTTATTTTTAATTTAATATAAAAAATATATCATTAGATTCATTATATTACATACCATTAAATTATAATGTTTAAAAAATTTTATAAATTTTTTTAGATCTGAACACATAAGAGTTACTTTGCAAACTCAACCTATATGAAATATGTCCTATTTTGATAAATTTTTTAGATAAATTTAAATTATCATGTTATAAATTATGATTAAATATTGTTAAATAATAATTATTTATAAAATTAATATAATAATTAATTATTTTTATAAATTTATATTAAAATTAATATGTTAATATATTAAATTATTATTAATTAATTTATAATTTTACATTATAAGTTAAATTTATTAAGTGTCCGTTTGACACATATATAAAGGAAAAAGTAATTTTTTTTGGATAAGAAGTTAATTTTGGCTCAGTTTATAGTGTTTGGTAAATATCAAAATTAATAAAATTAATTATTTGAATAGTTAAAATTTAACTATTTGAATAAGTTAGAAATTGAAACTTTTCAAGATAGCTAAATTTTAAATTAAACGCGTAGCTGATTTTTAAAAATTAGTGGATAAAAATACCCTTATAAATTTAGAAGCAGTTTTTAGATTATATTTTACCAAACACAAATATTTAATTAATTACTTTTAAAAGTATTATTTTTTAAAATATAATTTTTTTTATATAAAAAGATATTTTCATGTGAATAACTAATTTATCTCAATCTCTGTAAGCAAAAATTGCCCGATCTCTGTAAGCAAAAATTATCCAGAGGTAACTGGCCAGTCCAGAGGTAACCGACCAGCCTGCATTTCAATGACCAAAATAACTTTCTTCTTTCTATACCTGTGGAAATAAGTTCCCTTCACAATTAACCCATTACCTAGAGAAAGTACCTTTGCTACTTCCCATGATGCCTATTCTATTGAAATGTGGCATATCATGATTGGACAGTAGTACATTTTTACTATTCATACTGTAGCAACCTTTTCGAGGACATTCATCCCGTCTACTCACATTCCAATGCCATTCTTCAATTTATTACAAGATTAAGCTAATAAAGGTTTAAGAATTGTTTAAGATAAATTCTTTGATAATCGAATCATCTTCAAATAGGGCTTAAAACTGTAAGATGTCCAACGTTGAAATCTCAATCTCAATGGAGCACAAAGCAATTAAAAATAAGAGAAAAATAGGAAAGATAACAACACTACTCATGAATAACAATGATACAGACCAGACTAATTAATTAAAAAAAAAATTAAAAATAAGTAAAAAAGAAAGGGCGGGTCATCATCAGAATCATCTCATTACACGCAAACAAACAAATAGAGAAAAAGAAAGAGTGGAGATGGCTAGACAGGCTTTTTTTTTTTCTTTTTTTTCCCAGTGGAGGATTTTCTCTTTCTTTGTTTCGTTCTTTTTAGTTGGTGGGGTTGCTGCGAAAAGATCCCAAAGCTTTGATTGCTGCTGCTCTTAGTATGTATTGATGGTATGTAGCTGCTGCAAGTGCTCCAACGAAAGGGCCAACCCAGAAAATCCACTGTCAATTAAGAACAGGTTTCAAGAATTACAACAATCTATACAAAAAAAAAATCATAAAATCAAGGACACGTTCAATAATTTTTTTATGGAACTTACATGGTCATCCCAGACTTTGTCATTGTTGTATATAACTGCAGCACCAAAGCTCCTAGCTGGGTTAATACCAGTACCAGTTATGGGGATTGTAGCCAAGTGAACCATAAAAACTGCAAACCCAATTGGGAGAGGAGCCAAAACCTGCACCAAAAATTAACCAAAAAACAATTTTTTAGTTTAGCCCTTTAACATTAAAAAGAGAGAAAGCGAGAGAGAGAGCTACTGAGCTAATATGAAAGGAACATACAGGAACGTGAGAGTCACGTGCACTCCTCTTAGGGTCAGTTGCAGAAAAAACAGTGTATACAAGCACAAAAGTTCCAATGATTTCAGCACCAAGAGCTGTGCCCTTGTTATACCCAGGAGCTACGGAGTTAGCACCACCACCAAGATGATTGTATGGATTCTTCATAAAAGCCTTAACCAACCCTACACCACAGATTGCACCCAAGCACTGAACTACCATGTAAGCCACAGCCCTAAATAAGGAAACTTTCCTTGCCAAGAACAGTCCTAAGGTCACTGCTGGGTTAATATGACCACCTGTAGCCAAAACAACCAAAACCCATTAACCACAAAGTCTCAAAACCAAACGGGTATACAGTATTTTTCAAAGTATAGTAAAAAAAAAACCAAATACCTAAGTGAGTATGTGTAATTTAGAGAGATGGGTACTTAATTCTTACCAGAAATACCAGCAGTGCAATAAACAAGAATAAAGATCATGCCACCAAAAGCCCATGCAATCCCCAAAAGGCCAACTCCAGCACAAGGATCTGTTTGCTTCTTGTAGCCAATTACAGTAGCTAC
Source organism: Aleurites moluccanus (assembly GCA_948193065.1). Taxonomy (NCBI): domain Eukaryota; kingdom Viridiplantae; phylum Streptophyta; class Magnoliopsida; order Malpighiales; family Euphorbiaceae; genus Aleurites; species Aleurites moluccanus. The sequence continues at coordinate 7,358 of CANXYC011159537.1, forward strand.
AGTGATGTAAAGGAAAAGGAGAGTGGCTATGAACTCAGCTATAAGAGCTCTGTAAAAAGACCAGAGCTTGAGCTCAGCCATGTCGAAAAGCGGTGCTGGTGGTGGATCAACATAATCCTTTCCACGAGTAATTTGTGTTTCTTCACTCACATCCTTAGCCATCTTCTTCTTTTCTCTACCAAACCAAGCAATTCTCTAGTAAACTTTTTTTTTTTTCGCTCCTCTCTTGATACTCTGGTCTCTAGTCAAATGTATCAGTATCTTATAATAACAGAAAGAAGGGAAGAGAAAAAGCACATTACATGGATAAGAGAAGGGCATTTTGAAAAAAAAAAAAAAGAAAAAAGAAAAAACACTAGAATCTAGAGAGAGAAATATAGCAATAGTAGTAGCAGAGTAGAGAGAGAAAGTGGAGGAGTGGGACCCACAGTGTACAGATAGAGCATGTGACACTAATCATCTAAATGTGAAAGAGTTGTAGGGTTGAAGCGTCAGCCTGGCGTCCAACCCAAAAGGCCACGCTTACAGCGGTTATTTCTTGTCTTTTTAGCGGTCTCATGGAAAAAGTTCTTTTAATCTGAATTTCCAGTTTTGTCCCTTTGCTTACTTACCAAACACATGTATTAGTGTTTTTGGGTGTTGGGCAATCAGGCAATTTTATTTTATTTTTAACTGCGTGTAGTTTACTGAATCTCTTCTATAAATGAGAGTGATTTTTAAGTTGCATAGTTTGCTGTTTTGGTTACTATTATAAGAAATAATGACACACTCAATTCCAAGTTTTTGAAATTAACGTTACCTATAGATATTCTAATTTTTATTTTTAGGAATAAAAAATGGATTCTATGTTTATTGTTTAAAAAATATATATTTATAATTAAATTATATTTTAGTATGTAAATATTTTAATTATTAAAATAATAATATTTGGTAAAAATAAATAAATAACCACAGTTTAAAAAATTTTAATATTTAGGTTACAAGCTTTAACTTTAATCAAAGACTATGCTATCTCAATATGTATATATATTATAATCATAAAATTAAGATAAATATATATAAATTATTGCTATCTCATTAAATTTGAAAAATTGAGTTTAATTAATTTAAAATTAATTGAATGATAAATGATGGTCTAGTTAATAAGAAGAATAACTATTATTTGATTTAATTATTATTGGTAATTAATAAATGATAACTGTTATAAATAAATGGTAGTTGATAATTAAAAATATGATTATTTAATAAAATTTTATTAAGTGTTATTTAAATATGAAATTATCCTTAAAAGTATAATTTATTTTTAATATATTATCGTGTATCATAATTATATTTGATATAAATTATAAGAATAATAATATTAGTAGTTATTATTTTCTTCTTAATTTTTATAAATATTATTTATGACATATTATTATTATTATTATTATAAAAATAAATTTGAAAAATATTTTTATTAGTAATAGTCTTTATTGGGATAGTATAAATTAAATTTAAATCAACTATCAGTTAGTGAAAAAAAATTGTAAAATGAAATTTTTAAGAAAAAAATTACAAAATGAAAATTTTACAATCAACCGCTGTTTGGGCTTTTAAATATTATTAGCTATTGTTTTATTTTATTTTTATCAAACAATTGATCTAATTGTTAAAAGTCAAAGAGGATATTTGAGAAATCAATTGTAAAATTGGTACTTTGAAGCCAAATAAATAATTTTTCCATAATCACTTATTTAGAAAATAAACTCTTATTTGAAGCTTTTAAAAACACAATTTTTTATTTTATAATTAATTATTTGACTATAAATCAAACATTCAGTCACTTAAAAATATTGCGTGCTATAATATTTTTAAATAATTAATGAGTTTTAATTTCTCAAATTGAGGACACAAAAAAATTATTCATAATTATTAATAATTAAATCAAATATCCACTTAATTGAATAATGTAATAATGTGTAATTTTATTTTATGTATTTGATTATAAATTTATAATATATGCATTTTGAACTACATAGTTTATGCACACATTTGTATGGGTAAAATTGAGAGTAAATTTATTTATTAAATTTTTTTTATTATACAATATTTAAAGAGTATACATATCAACATATGTTTCTATTATATATTTTTTTTATAAAATATACATAATTTTTATTATTATATTCATTCTGAGAAAATAATTCAAAAATAAATAAGCAAAATTTATAAAATAAATTAATAGTTTAATATAATTCTATACTCACTCAATGCAAGGGTATGGACTAATTAATCAAAAAATAACCCACGAAAGTAATACAGTAGAATGTGAATCAATGACGCAATCCTCCAAAGTGCAAAATAGTATTAAAATGGGATAATTATTTTGTGCTAGATGCATTTTGCTATATTATATTTAAAGATATTTATGTATTCAAAATTATACTAAAAAAATTTTACATTTCGATTATGTTAAAATTTGAAGTCTTATTAAAAATTTATTAAATTAATATAAAAAACTTATAATATTCTTCATTTTCATTTTAATTTTCACTCAAATATCATCATTTTGAAGCATACCAAAACTTTCATCTTCATTGTCACTGCCGCCACCAAAACTCCCACGCCCACACAAAAACAAATCACAATCACCAAAAAAATCAAAATGGACTACCTCTTTTAAATATATATATATATATATTCATTCAAAAGGGAGGAATGGCCATACAGTTAAAATATAAACTATATAAAAAAGAAAGCTTAAATCCAGAACGATTAAAAGATCATATTAAATCCAGAACGATTAAAAGATCATACAATAATACAAAAAATAAATAAGCCTAAAATCCAAACTTCTAGCAGGACCAAACCCTATTAGGAGAAGCTAACCACTATAAAAAAGAATATACTTTCATTTGAAGAAGCTCACTAGCAGTCCAAACCTCACGTCAAATTAAGATTCTATTTAAACATAATTTTTTTCTTCTGATTCATGGGTAATTGTTGTGTAATCGCATCATCGGTTCCTTCTCCTTATGAAAACAAAACCAGAACCCTTCCAATTCATGGGAAATCAGCCACCGAGACTGAGTGCAAGGAGCACGAGGCTTGCGAGAAGGAAGATAAGTATTGGCATGATGTCGAAGGCACCAAATCACTCCCTGCCAAGAAACGAGAGGAAGAATATGAGAAGCAAGTTGAAGCAGCGGCTCGACGCATTGAGATTCGCCAATTGGCTGAGATGGAAGAGAAGGAGATCGACAAATCGATTAAGAAGCCAGATAAGAATGTGAATCGGGTGTCTATTCCAGTTTTAGAGGTGATGATACCGGAGCTAAGGAAACAATAGGCGGAGCTGGCAAGGAAATCAAAGGAAATTAAAGGGTGTGGGGTATGTAACACCTGAGATTTTTTTTGCTTGTATATATTCTGAAATTCTTGTAATGATGTATATAAGATTTGTTATGAAATATTTATTTTGGAAGTAAGATTTGTTTGTTTGAATTGAATTTCAGAGTTTGTGTTTGTGCAGAATTATATGAATTTATATTCAAGGCATTAAAGACAGAATTTGGAATATGTTGTAGCAATGTCTAGTTTAAGCGGAGAGAAGAATAAAGGCATTTGGACTATGTAACTCAAGATAGAGCTGGTTTAGCATATGCTGTCGAAGTGAATTTTTTCAAATTTTGTCGTGAACAGTGCACATGAACATTACGCGTGAATAGTGCATGTGAACAGTGTGCGTGAACAGTAAACTCAGGATTTTTTTTTGCAGTAACTTCTCTTCACATTCATTTTTCTTTCTTTCTTCTTCTCTGTTCTTTTGTATTTCCTATTTCTCTCAACCATAAGTCATTTTTCTTCTTTTATAAGGTTTTAATACTCTAATTAAGCCTTATTAATGCTAGAAAATACAAATTAAAGACTATAAGATCATCAATTCAAGCCAAATTCTTCAAAAAAAATTTAGAAGAGAAAATAAGGTAATTTTCTCAAATCTTCTCTCTAACTTGAATTATGTTCTTTGTTAGCTATAATAGTTATTTTTAAATTGTGGGTGATCTTTTGTGAGCATTAATGGCTAACAATTATGGTTAAATTTAGTAGTATGAGGATTTATGATTTTTGGATGAATAGTGTTGTGAATAATAGATTTTCTCTATAATTATTATTTATTCTCTATTAATGGTTAAATTAATGTTAGAATTTGTTTATAGAGACTCTAAAAAGCTTAGAATTTATGAAGAATTATTTTATGTGATTGTTTTGAGAAAACCCTAAATTTTAAAATTTTGGAAATTTTTATTTAGGAGAAGAGAACTTAATGAATTAATGATCTTTTGGATTTGAGTAAGAGTTGAGTTTGACTATAAAGCTTTTTGGTGCTAAGAGGTAAGTATGGATTTCGTTTCATGTGTATGATTCTCCATATAAGAATTTTTGCTAAAGTATATTATATTCATATATATGTATATATTATTTATGAATTCAATTTATTGAAACCCTCCTTAATATGTATATCACGAAACATACATTATAGAACATTTTTCCCAATGAGGGTTAATTCATTGGTCCAATGTGTACAGAGGAAACCTGGCTGATAGGGTATAGTATCAGTGTTCCACCTAGAGGGGATCACGAGCTCTAGACATATGCCTGCGCAAACATATGTGCCACGTGAAGATAACAAGGCTACCCAAACGTTATGATATGATATTAGTTCTATGTTATGTTTATTTGATAATGCCATTTTTTTATAGGCTTTTATATTCTTAAAAAGAATTATCATTTGATATTCATATATGTATTATGAGATGATTGAATAGTGCTACCCTTTGTAAGTACTTATGATATTAATGTATATGTTAAGATTTCTTTTTAATACTCTGGTACATGTTCAAGATTTGTTATTTAAGTATTCTATATATGTTATTCATTCTGATTGTTCGCATCTTACTGAGTTGAAAGCTCACCACTCTTCTGTGGATTTCAAGTTATAGCTTAGCTCGAGAGAGAGTTAATCCTAGAGACATAGTTTCTTGATTTCTTTCTCTACAAGAAGACTCTTTTATGTAATATTTTTGGATAATAGTTGAATTATATATATGTATTCATGTCTATGAGAAGTATACTCTCAGAAACTCCGTAGATGTATGTGATATTGCTTATTCTTTTGTTGCCATGGATGGCATTGTAGACTTTTCTTTGTTCCATATTGATGTTAGAATTATCTTTTGATCGGTAAAGAATAAGAGAAAATGTCATATCAGGTTGATGAGATATATATAAGATATGAATGTTTGACATGATGCTAGTATGTGTTGTATGTTTGATCGAGATTAGCTAATGGTTCTACGGGTATACAGTGACCTTATGCCTACCCTTACCCTATGACTGTAGCACCGGTGGATTTGGAGTGTGACAGTGGGGTAAGGGTTTAAAAGATCAAGAGCAAAACTGAGGTCCTCATGTTTCTCTTCTACTAGAAATGAGGGAAAAGTCAAACTCGTGATAGCAAAAATACAGGCTTTTCTAACAAGTGAATTGAAGAAGAAAAAGATTGGGGTGAGTAAATAATAGGATGTTTTGGGTATTTAAATAATTAAAAATTGACTTTTTGTGCTTTAACTAAAGGAAAAAAAAAGGGAAATTTGGACGGAAAGACCTCATTGTCCACGAAACCAAAATACAATGACTTTTTAGTATAATTTTGAAAACACATAAACCTTTTAGTATAATATGGCAAAATATAAATATCTCATAATAATTATCCCTATTAAAATTTATCTATATTGATGGAGGATAAATTTTAGGTCAATTTGCAAGTTGACACTGACGGAGGTGTGGCCAAGCCCTGGCCCATCAAAAAAAAAAAATTATTAATTTATAGAAAAATTTTCATTTAATTTATATAAATTTGACTTTTTATACAGTTTCGATCCATTTAAAATTATTTTTTTGAAATTTTTTGCTCCTACATAAAAAAATTTTAATTCTCAGTCTATCCATAATCAATTTTCTGGCTTTATCTTTATGAGTTGATTAAGATTATAGATTCATTTGGATCAACAGTTGGGAATTAGTATTTAACGTTTAGATTTTTAATTATTTACCAAAGATATTTAGTAAATTTAATATTGAAAATCAGTGATGAAATCAGAAATTTTTTTAAAGAGGTCACAAGAAAATTGAAATATTTTGAAGGACTCACATTATTATTTATTTATTTTTAACTTACAAGGGATTTCGTGGATTTAGGAGAGCAAGGCCCCTTCGTCCCCTTACTACGTCATTATTTGAGATAGTATTTTAAATATAACTCTTAGCGATTCAAAATTATCATCGTGATATTGAAAGTTAGAATTTTTCTAACTATTAATATTTGGCCTCCAATAATTGACTATTAGTTGCCAAAAATTAACTGCAACTTCTGAACTAAATAGGTCTTAGATCTCCTTTCTAACTAATTTTAAGGACATAGCCTCCAAGCTAAGTATGCAAATCTTAAAAACCTTTCAAAAATTTTAACCATGAAATAATTGTCTAAGGTGCAAATTCAACCACCACCCATATAGAGAAAAAAAAAAAGATAATAATGTTTTTTATTAGATAAAAATAGGTATAAATATCATATTAATTAAAATATTTTATCACTTATTAATTTATATATATAAAATAAAAATATTATTTTACAATATGTAAAAATTTTCTCGAATCTTTTATCTAATTAAGAAGATCTATTATAAACTCTTAAGGTTAGCTATACTATAACGTAATAAAAAATACAAAAATTCATTTAGTTTAATAAAAAATTTATAGAATATAAATTATATAAATTTGATTTATAGAATATAATTAATTTATAAAATTTCAAATAAATTTATATATAATTACAATAATTATAATGTTTGTCATTATTATGGTTCAGAGAAGGAATTAGAACAATAGCTTGAAGGGGATCAAACTATTTATCCTCACATAAACATATTATAATACCACATCAATTATCTTTAAAAGAAAAAAAACTACAGCACCATTAATTTAATGACTGTGGACCATTTAATAGATTCTATGAGCCGCACAATAGTCAAACAAAAAAGAAAAGGTAATTTAGAAGATGTGAAACAAAAATTGCAGCATTTGCACATCCAAAGCTATTTATTTTAGCTAAAACAACTTCATGTATGGGCATTTGGGAAAACAAGAGAAGAAAAGAAAAATAATAATATCGCTTCTATTATCATCTATAATACATGAAAATAGAGAAAAATGAATATATCTAAAGAGAAACAAGAAAATGCGGAATATGAATATGTCCATTAAATAGGTAGACAATATTTAGAATTGAAATTATATGAGTGCAAAATAAGCATTGATGGTCAAATGCATTCAGAATGAAAGATTTATGGTGTTTGTTATAGTTACTTGAATTAAAAATAAAAGAAATGATGTGTTTACAGTAAAATAACTTATTCTACCTATAATAATCGGTTACCCAAATAATGTTTTTTCGCCCAAGCCATAATTATTTTTCGCCAAAGAAGATTCGGAGCTAAATGTTGGGTAAAAAGTAATAATATGAAAATATGATTTTTTTTTTAAATTATAAATTATAATTTGAAAAAATATTGTAAAATATTTTTTAATTTAAAAATAGTAATAATATAAATAAAAAAAATTATTTTGCAGGAAATTTAAAAATTAGTAATGATAAGAATAAAAAAATTAAACCCAAAATTATAATTTGGAATAGTATTTTCCAAATTATAATGTAAAACAATTATTTGGAATATTTTATTAATTAAAAAGTAGTAATAATATAAAATGAATAAAAAAAACTTCAAGGAAATTAAAAATAATAAATTAATCAATTTACTAAATATAATTAATTTTTACAATATTTTATACTTTTTTATAAAATATTGGAGTTTGTAAATCGTAAAATTTACAAAATATAAGCTATTTTTACAACATTTTATATTTTTTTATAAAATATTGGGATTTATAATGTAATACTTTTTTACAAAATATTAAGATTTATAGTGTAATATTTTATAAATCGTATAATTTTCAAAATATAAATTATTTTTACAAAATTCAGTAATTTTTTATAAAATATTAAGGCTTATAGTGTAATATTTTATAAATCGTACAATTTACAAAATATAAGTTATTTTTATAAAATTTTATAATTTTTTACAAAATATTGAGATTTGTAGTGTTATATTTTGTAAATTGTACAATTTACAAAATATAAGCTATTTTTACAAAATTTTATAATTTTTTACAAAATATTGGGGTTTGTAGTGTTATATTTTGTAAATCGTACAATTTACAAAATATAAGCTATTTTCACAAAATTTTGTATTTTTTTATAAAATATTAGGTTTTGCAGTATAATATTTTATAAATCGTATGATTTATAAAATATAAGTAATTTTTATAAAATTTTGCACTTATTTACAAAATATTATGATTTTTAGTATAAAATTTTGTAAATTGTACGATTTACAAAATATAAGTCATTTTTACAAAATATTAGGATTTGTAGTGTAAAATTTTATAAATTGTACGATTTACAAAATATAAGTTATTTTTATAAAATTTTACACTTTTTTACAAAATATTTAGTTTTGCAGTGTAAAATTTTATAAATTGTATAGTTTACAAAATATAAGTCATTTTTACAAAATTTTATAATTTTTTACAAAATATTATATTTTATAGTGTAAAATTTTATAAATTAGACGATTTATAAAATATAAGTCATTTTTACAAAATTTTGTAATTTTTTACAAAATATTAGGTTATGTAGAGTAAAATTTATAAAATGTAAGTCATTTTTATAAAATTTTACTATTTTTTACAAAATATTTGGATTTATAGTGTAAAATTTTATAAATTATATGATTTACAAAATATAAACCAATTTTATAAAATTTTGCACTTTTTTACAAAATATTAGGATTTATAGTATAAAATTTTATAAATTGTACTATTTACAAAATATATATAATTTTTACAAAATTTTATACTTTTTTACAAAATATTAGGATTTGTAATATAAAATTTTGTAAATTATACGATTTACAAAATATCATCAATTTTTACAAAATTTTGTACTTATGTACAAAATATTGAGGTTTGTAGTGTAAAATTTTATAAATTGTATGATTTAAAAAATATAAGAATTTTTTTTTACAAAATTTTTTATTTTTTATAAAATAGTGGGATTTATAGTGTAAAATTTTATTAATTATATGATTTATAAAATATGACTAATTTTTATAAAATTTGCCACTTTTTTTATAAGATATTGGGGTTTGTAGTATAAATTTTTATAAATTATATGATTTTGTTAAAATATCACCTATTTTTATAAAATTTTTTACTTTTTTTTAATAAAATATTATGATTTGTAGTATAAAATTTTTTAAATTGTATGATTTACAAAATATGATCAATTTTTACAAAATTTGTCACTTTTTTTTTTCTTTTACATAATATTAGAGTTTATAATATATTATTTTGTAAAGATTTATAAATTATCAACCATTACTACAAAAATTTTCATTTTTTTTATAAAATATTAAAGTTTGTTGTGTATTATTTTATAAAATATCATCTGTTTTTCTAAATTTATAACTTATATACAAAATAATTGTTGTTTGTTATTTATTATTTTTCAAAAGCATTTTTTTTCAAATATATTTTTTTTATTAATTTAGGATTTTATAAAGTTAATAATATACATAATACCTATATTTTATAATATTATGCAGGATTTTATAAAAAAAAATGAATTTTTATTAAATATAAGAGAACTTAAATAACATTTACATTATTATAATGACTTTGTAAAAGAATAAAATAATATTACTTATGTACTATAATTTTTTTATTACTTAAAAATTATTTAAAAATAATTAATAGTTATAAGATTCATGTTTTATTACTTTATAAGGAATTTTTAAATGATTTATGTTTATATAATTATCTGAAATTTTTTTATATAAATTTTTTATATGAAAAAGAAAAAGAAAAAGAAAAAGAAAAAGAAAATCTATTATATATTTCAATATTATTTATCATATAATAATTTATAAATCATATTAATATCTAACGTTTTAAACGTAAATCTCAATATTATGATTTATAATGTACTATTTACAAAATGAAGTCATTCATATAATAGTACCAAAATTTTTAAAATTTTCCATTAATTTTTAAAATATACGTGTTTGTAGTATTTTAATTTTATAAATGAAATACTTTACAAAAATATCATATATTTTTACAAATTTTTTCACTTTTTAGCAAAATATTAGGTTTAGTAGTTTATTTTTTTTATTAATGTAAAGATTTATAAAATATTACCAATTTTTTAAAAAAATTTCACTTTTTGTTGCAAAATATTGTGTTTTGTAGTATATTATTTTGTTAATGAAAGGATTTACATAATATTACCAATTTTAACAAAAAATTTCATTTTTTTGAAAAAATATTGTGTTTTGTAGTATATTATTTTATTAATGAAAGAATTTATAAATTTTATCAATCTTTACAAAATTTTCTATTTTTTGCAGAAATATTAGGGTATGTAGCGTATTATATTGTAAATGAATCACTTTACAAAATGTCACTAATTTTTATAAAATTTTTCACTTATTTATAAAATATTGAGAATTTTAGTGTATTTTTTTTATAAATAACTTCATTTACAAAATATTACTCATTTTTATATATTTTTTTATTTTTTTACAAAATATTGGAGTTTGTAGTTTATTATTTTGTAAATTAATGAATTTAAAAAATATCAGCTATTTGTTTAAAAATTTTATACTTTTTTACAAAATAATTTATTTTTTTTAGTATATTATTTTATAAATGAACCACTTTATAAAATGTCACTAATTTTTGCAAAAATTTTCACTTGTTTATAAAATATTAGGGATTTAGTGTATTATTTTGTAATGACTTCATTTAAAAAATATCACTCATTTTTATAAAATTGTTTATTTTTTTTATAAAATATTGGAGTTTATAGTATATTATTTTGTAAATTGATAAATTTAAAAAATATCAGCTATTTGTTTAAAGATTTTATACTTTTTTATAAAATAATTTATTTTTTAGTGTATTATTTTATAAATTAATCAATTTACAAAAATATTAATTATTTTGCAAGTTAAAAAAATGAAGTGTTAAGTGGCAAAGATAATCACTAAGTAACACGGTGATTTCAAGAAAATCACCTGGTAAATTTTAATAACCCGGTGATCTTAAGATAGACAAAAATCAAATTTCTAGAAGTAATCACCGAATGAGCAGGTGATTTTCAAAGTAAATTATAGACATACAATATTTAAATTTCAAAAGTATGCTGATTTTTGAAAATCACCTGATGATTTTCAAAGTAAATTGTGGACATACAGTATTTAAATTTCAAAAGTCACTTACATTTTCTCTCTTCTCAAAATATAACTATTTTTTACAAAAAATTTTACTTATTTATATTTACAAAATATTGAAATTTATAGAGTATTATTTTATAAATAAAGACATTTACAAAATATCAAATTTTTTAAAAAATTTCACTTATTTTTCAATATTATATAAGAGATTAATTAATTAATATAATTAAACCTCAAATTAATTAGGTTTCAAGTACATATTAGCTAGATAGAGAAGAAAAAAAAATTATATATATATAATATTGATTTATATTTTAACACAAGATTTTATTGTAGCTAGGTATTTTAAAGAATTTCAAAATTTATAATAAATTAAATTTCAATCCAACATTTTATATTTAACAGCTATTAATTATATGACTTGATTATTTTTAAGGTCTCATATTTTTATTTATTTATATATTTATTTATATGATAAAATTAATCTTATTAATTCAAAAACAATGTCATAATTTTTTTTCAAATTCTAATTGTTGTGTTACTTTTACTATTAGATTGATATCAAATATCTCTTGAATGTTAGATAATAATTATGAGATGATTTTAGTTGTGAAATTTAATTACTAATTAGTTTAATGAAAAGTATTGTTATTACATCTAAAATGAGTTATTTATTATTATATAATTTATAATCATTTTTATCCAATTATTTTTAATTTAGTCATTATAAAAACTGAAATATATTGTTTAAGTAAAACATGTGTCCAAATAAAAAATAAATAACTATTTAAACTTTTATAAATTTTATTCAAATTTCACATATTCAAAAGCTAATACACTATTATTGGTGCAACATCTGTTACTATATGTGATCCTAATGATGATCAAAATAATGATCAATGGGAGTTAGTGAAATTGATTGGATTTCCATTCAATTTGGGTGATGCTTAAAAGTCAAATTTACTTGAACATTCTTTTAGTGAAATATTTACAAGTTCTGCTACAATGAAATGTTAATTAATTAATATTTAATATAGTTAAATCTCAAATTAGTTAGGTTTTTCAAGTTCACGTTGGCTAGATAGGGAAAAAAATTTATATACATATATAATGTTAATTTATATTTTAACACAAGATTTTGTATAATATGACAAATTTAGAATATAAAATTTAAATTTAAATTTTATTTTGTATAATTTAATCAAATATTTTGGTACATCAATTAATTTGGAGATTAATTTTATTTTTCAAATCTAAAATTACATATTGAAAACATGAAAAAAGAAATATTGGAGGGGCCAATTTCATATTTTTAGTCTACATATATAATTTATATTTTTTTACATTTAAAATATTAAAAAAAATTATTTTTGACTAATCCCTCGTATTGTCCCTGGAGAGAAATATGTTATGATTTTAGGTCAAGCAATATGCGATTGCTTGAAGTATTACACCCTAGGTATCTAATTTGGAATATCTAGCATGCTGCCCCCAGCTAGCATATATATAGGTTTACACTAGGGTTAAACCAGTTAATGGGCTCTTACCCATTACGCCCACTACAAAGGTCCATTATCTATTAGAACTTATATTAGAATATATATTAGGGTTATTTAATATACCCAACAATCTCCTCTTATGTTCTACATATAACACTTTTCAATAGATAGATAATATAATGTTCAAAACAAAATATTGAATCATTATAACACAAAAAAATTCATTACTCAAAATATGAATTCTTTAAGCACACTATCAATTTTAGAAACAAACTAAATTGATGCAAATAAATTAA
>CANXYC011159559.1:0-11928 GCA_948193065.1 Aleurites moluccanus
GGGGGGGGGGGAGGAGGGGGGGGATGAAAACCTGGAACGAGATTCCTCAAAAACAAAATGGGGGATTACAAGGGCAAATATGGTGGGAGAGATTACTGGGGCAAAAGCAATTAGAGATATAAGTTGAAAAAAGTAGGTTGAAAGACGAAATAAGGGGGTATACTAAACAAATATAGAAGTCTATTATTATTCAACTCTAGAAAAGAATCATTCACGGTATTTTATAGTTTAGACAAAGTCGACATGCAAGAGCAGCAGTGTCATTTTCTTTCTTCCTTTCTGTTTTCTTTTCTTTTTAGCATTTATTTTCAAATAATTCTTTGTTATTGCTAGATGTCTTCTTTTTTTTTCAATAAATTCATCAGTTTCCTATTTGGCTATACGTGTTAATATTATTTCAGCAAATATTTGAGAATAATTCTACTATTACCAATTTGTTAATCTGAGTCTCAGAAAAAGGAAGAAATTACACTTGACAGATAGTATGACAATTAATCTGCACATTGAAGATAGGCATAGGGAGACATTTATGGTATTCAAGTCGAGGTAGGAGTATGATGGTTGATACATGAATGGAGGAATTGCATTTTTAGGGGGCAAAGACCATCAGTTAACATATCAAATCCAGAAAACACCATATTCATGCCATACATTTTCTTTATCTCGTTTTTCCTCTCATCATTATGATTTAAGGCAGTATTTGATATTCTCAGGTTCAAGTTTGATTATTTATCTAATCCGGATGTCTCCCTAATTTGAGAGCAGACTCATATGACTTTTTCCTTTGGTCCACCAATGACAAAGTTTTTATTATTAATAATTATTTGGATTTTACACTTGTATATATATTAGTTGAACAGGTATTTCAATAAGCTAATTATCCTTACAAAAGCAACTCTGACTATGATCCAACTCTTTCTTTACTTATTTTTTGTATTAAGCTCCATACTTCGCTCAAATACAGAAAATTCATAAAGATGGGCAGAATGAGCTGATCTTCTGGCTCACATATCAATAGGTTATAAGTTACTTGAAACTATTTCCACTCCATTAAATGTTTGTCATTTAGATTTCTGTTATTTTAAATTCATCTAAATTAATGTCATTTAAATTTTTGTCATAAGTTCATGCATTTTAATTTTCTGTCATTTAAAATTTTGTCATGCATTGAATGATTATGTCACGACCCGGTTTTCCGGACCGCGACGGTCCTAGGGCACGGAAAATGCCAATAGCGACCGACATCCGTAGAACCCAGTACCATTACACAGTCTATCAACCTCAATATATTATTCATTTATTATAATTACCATTCATTATATTATCCTGTTATTCATTCTGTTAACCTATTAATTATTCTGTCACCATTCTGCAATTGGTTGTTACAAGTATATATCATATATCATGCATCATATATAATCAATATTTACCATCAATGACATATATATATATATATATAATGTTCATCTCCTAGCTAACCCTATATACCCATGGAGCAGCTAGATAATGAACATCAAAAATAAATACAGAATATCCAGAAATATACACAAAGTCTGTAGCAGGTATCCACGAAAGACAGAAGACTGGATCCTGCAACCTACTCCTCTCCTGAAAGGGATAAACAAATAAAAAGGTGAGTATGGATAATACTCAGTGAATTTACATGCATCATAATAAATAATAATAGGCAATGACATCAGTCAAAGGAAATACAGTAGACATAATGGATATCATGGTACAGTAATGCCAAAGAAATAATCAATAGGCTCGGCTACATATGGAAAGACATATAATAGGATGGACTGTATGAAAAGAAATCATACAATCCCCAGTCAATCAATATATAAGGATCGTGTAGGTCACCAGTATCAATGAGCATAAGGCTGATCAGGCCCTATGTTCAGGACCATAACCCCTCCTAGATAGGGTACAATAATACAATGTGTACAAGGTTGACAGTATTTTCCCACTACCCTGTCGAATCGGTAGCTCTGCCAAACCATATCAGGGTCAATAATGAGGGATACCATAAGCAATAATGGCATCCAGATAACAGTCAATCAAATAATAATCAGCTCGTTATCAATTAGTTCAATATTCAATATGCTCAATAGCAATGTCTTATACAATGTACAATCAATAATAACAAATATGGTAATAAGAAAAGGTATGAAACAAAAGTTGGTTCGATGGCCAAAATTGGTAGGTCAATTAGCATACCAATATCGTTGGCGACAATGGCATTCAATTGGTAGGCCTATGGCATGCAAATCAATAGGCCAATGGAAAATGAACTAGGTATTTTGTCGAACACTTGGTGGGCATATAATGGCAAGTCAATAAGTTAGGTTTTTGTGTAAAATTGATTTGTCCATGCAAACCAACAACAAGCCACATTGTTCAACAAAGCATAGGTATCAAATAAACACAATAAAACAATGGTAATATGGATCAAATTGGCTAAAGAAAATCAAGGAAAATCAAACAAAACATAAGCACAAATAGGGCAAATGTGGTTCGGCCACTAAAGGGTTTTTGGCAAAAGTTTCCAATCAACATTTTAATGAATCAAACATGTTAAATGATGCAATGTAAACTCGCCTAATGATCCGATTAGCCAATTCACACTCCAATTGAACCAATTCCACCGAATTTCCCTAATTTTGCTACTTTGAAAATCACCTTTCACAATTCTCCAATTCTACATCAAATTAACCATCAATTAGTTGTTCATTCATATCCAATTAACCATTTCTAACATCAATTAACAATTTCTAACACTAATTCAACATATTCAATCTTACAACTTCAATTCAAGCCATCAAATTGAGAATTTCAACAAATTAGCATAATCTAATGCAATCAAACATTATACCCATTCAATTCAACCTAAATAAGCACTAAATCACTAATCAAATCAAACAAAGCAACATTTTTACCTTTAAGCTTCAAGTTGGCCGAAACTCTCTCCTTGAATATCCTCCAAATCCTTTGCACCTTACTTCAATCTAATGGTAGAATTGAGTTAAGCTACCTTGAATCATCACTTTTCCATCAAAATCCTAAAGAAAAACTATAAAGAATGAAGAAATGGAAGATGGAAGAATGGAAATGGTGCTACGGTAAAGGAAGAAGAAGAAGAATTGAAATGGAAACCGAAATGGTGATGGCCAATATAAGACAAAATCAAATGTAAAATTACAACTAAACCCTCCAAATTTCATCATTTACACTTTGGTCCTTAAATCTTCTGTAATTTATTCTGACAATTCTATCAGAATTTATATATCAGAGTGCGAAGTGTATAGGCTTATTTTAATTTACCCTTATTTATAAAAATAGTTATGAAGTCATTCTGTAACCCTGACCGACCACTTTCCACTATTCACCTTGAATTTCCCTTTATTTACCAAAATGCCATTACTTACTTTTTCAGTATTCCTAAATGATTTTCACTTCTTTCTTTTTACCAAAATTAGACATAAATTATGATCATCATTTACCCCTAAGTTAACTTCAGAAATTCTTCTGTTAACCGGACTGCTCATTTTTCGGAGGTGTTCCCGATACCGCCAGTTTCCTGAAACGTTTCAAATTTACTTTCTAACTGTGTCTCTAAAATTATTTCCCATTATTTCAAGATTAATGGACCATATACTGAGAATTAATTCATGCATACATGTTATGGTTTTCTAGGGTATTACAGATTAAGATTCATGCATTTTAATTTTCTGCCATTTAAATTTCCTATCATGCATTGAATGATTAAGATTCAAGTGTTTTAATTTTATGCCATTTAAATTCCCATCATGCATTGAATGATTAAGATTCATGCATTTTAATTTCTTGCCATTTAAATTTCCTATCATGTATTGAATGATTAAGATTCATGTATTTTAATTTTCTGTCATTTAAATTTCTTATCATGTATTGAATGATTAAGATTCATACATTTTAATTTCCTGTCATTTAAATTTATGTCATGCATTGAATGATTAAGATTCATGCATTTTAATTTCCTGCTATTTAAATTTCTGTCATGAATTGAATGATTAAGATTCATGCATTTGAATTGAATGATTAAGATTCATGCATTTTAATTTTCTGCCATTAAAATTTATGTCATGCATTGCATGATTACGATTCATGTATTTTAATTTCCTGCTATTTAGATTTATGTCATACATTAAATGATTGAGATTCATGCATTTTAATTTCCTGCCATTTAAATTCATGTCATGCATTGAATGATTAAAATTCATACATTTTAATTTCATACCATTTAAATTTTTTGCCATGCATTGAATGATCAAAATTCATGCATTTTAACTTTTATGCCATGCTGGCTTTAATTTTCATGATTTACTTAATTTTTTGTCACGCCAGTTTTTAATTTTCATGATTTATTTAATTTTCTGTTATACTAGCTTTAAATTTCATGATTTTTTTTATATTGCCATTTTGAAAATTAAAAATAATATAAAATTAAAAATAATTTTCTGCAATTCAATGTTTATCATGTTATTCAAGGTTAAATATAGGTCTTATTTTAGTATCTTTGGCCAAAATATATGTCTCTTATTTTTACTCATTTTTCATTTCATTTTGAAACGAAAAACTAATAAAGAGGAGTAACTGTAGACACTATATTTTGTCCAGCCTTTTTTAGAAAAATATATATATTTCTTTTTTTTTAAATATGATTTTTGTATTTTTATCAATTTATTTAAAAAATATTAATTATTATTTTTTTTTTATAAAAAAAAGAAGAAATAGGAATTTTATAATTTAAAATCTATATTTTGGCAAAACAAGCAAAAAAATAAAATTGAGTTTAAGTTTTTTTTTGCCCAATTTTAATTATTTTATTATTATTTTATTTTAATTTTAACTAATATTATTTTTTGGTTGGGCAAATATGTGATCAAGCCCGATCCAATTTAGTCCAATCCAATTTTAGCCCATAGATTAGAATTTTCTAGAAATAGTAGATAGGGGCATTTTACTCTTTTTATTTATTTTTTAAATAAAATTTAAAAAATAAAAACCCTATTTAGTTTCCCTTTACAAGGGAACATTACAAAAAGAATAAGGGAGGCCGTCGTTTTTTTTTTCTCTAAAAAATTCTAATCAGCGAACAAAAAGAAAAAAAAAGGATTTTTTTTTTCAAAGGAAACAAACAATCATCAGAATCTCTCTCGTTTTTTCTCTGCTCTCTCCCTCTACAAAAACATCCATTTTCACTTAGCTTCGAAAATCAATTCGATCCTCAGCGAGATTGGGTTTAGTTTCGATTCGTGAGTGAGAGTTTTTCTGTGAAGGGGATCCATTTTCTCAAGTTTCTGTGAGGTTTTGATTTGCGAATTTGGTTTTGTGAATTTTTATTTCTGATCATTTTCGGTGTCTTTGGGTCTATTATATTTGTGACTCGCAATTTTTGGCGATTTTTTTGTTTACTAGGTCTGACTTTTATATTTCGGTTCCCTCTTTAAAATATGGGTTTGAAGTTTTAATCCGTTTCATCTTTCTTTGGGTTTTATTTCTTGTTTACGATTTCATCATTTGCCCGTTCTGTGATTTATTTTGTTTTTGTAGCTTGGGTCTGGAAAACTGGTTTTGATTGTTATTCCTTATTTACCCATTCTTGTGATTTTTGGTTTTCGTTGCTTGGGTCTGGTAAACTGGCTTTGGTTGTTATTTCTTATTTACCTCGTTCTGTGATTTTGGTTTTCGTTGCTTGGGTCTGGTAAACTGGCTTTGGTTGTTATTCCTGATTTGCTCATCCTGTGATTTTGGGATTTTATTATGCTTGGGTCTGGTTAATCATTGACTTGATATGGTTTCGATTGGAATTTAAGTGATTTTATTATGATCACTGGTAGTGTTTCTAAAGAACTATTAACTTTAGTTCACGATGGAATTTTTTATTATTTTGTTACTCTTCTTGGGTTTGGTTACTGAGTTTGTCTGATCCAGTTTTTGTCTTTGCTATTGACGTTGCGATTCTGATTCGGTTGTGAGCCATTTACAGTGGTTTCATCTGGTAAATCTCAAATTATTTGAGTTCCTTTGATTTCGTTCTTCAACATGCATATATATGAATCTGTACATATAAAAATATAGAACATTTTCTTGATTTTTAGTGGCATTCAAACTTCAAAATTGATTCATTCAAAGAAGTTTTGATATGGGATTCCATATCAGTGCCCTCAAATCCATTTTTGAGGCTTTAAATTCATCTCTGTGGTGAAATTCCACCACAAAGATTGAATAGCTAAATTTTTCTTTAAAAATATAAAAAGGCAAAAAAGAAGAGAATAAAAAATTGAAGATGGAACTATGGTTGATTTGGGCTTAAAGGGAAAAGAAAAATGAAGAGTATTGAGTATCTGAGTGTTGAGTGTGATTTGAAATATAAAATAAAATGCATTCTCAAGTCTTATCCTAGTTTATTCAATCCTATTTATTGCTGAAAATTTTACTAAATGTTGATTTTTGTTGTTGGCATTTTGGAAAATTGATTGTATATTTTGATTCAAAACTATTAACTCCTTTGATTTAAGAAAATTTAATTTCATAAAGGGTTATGATGATGACCGGAACAGAAAAAATTAACAAAATAATTAAAAGGAAAAAATAACAGTTAAATTAAAATTATTAATTTTAGTTTGGCTTGAAATGGGTAATCTTTATTTAAAGTAAGTTCAGTTTATTGCTTCTATTTCTTTTATGCAAATCTAATTTAATTAATTTTATTTTTTTATTTATCAGCATCAAAAGATAATATTAATTTAAAATTTTAAATAAATTAGAATTTAAATAAATGTTATCCAATTTTGAACCCTAAAATTAAATGATTTTAATTTAAATTTGCAGTTAAAAGTTATTAATCTCTTTTAATATTTTTGAGAAAAATAAATTTGAACCCTTTAAATAAATAAAATTTATCTATTTACAAGTTTTTGTTTTTTTTGGTTTTGTTGCTCTTTTATGTTTGTTTGGATTTTAGGTTTTGCAAGGTTTAGTGGATAGATTCAAGGCAAACTAGATTTTTTGTAAACTTTGTTGTAATTTTTATTTTTTGTATTTTAAAATTTTGTAATTCAAGTTAATTTTGTAATTTGTAAATATTATTTTTTAGTTTAATGAAATTAATTGCTAATTTATTTCACTATATTTGTACTTGTGTATTTTATTTGTTTTGTTTTGTTTATGAATGATTAAAATAAAAATAATAAATAAAATTAATTAAGCCTAATTAAGCCCAAATCAGATTCAGTTTCAATTTTTACAGATAATTTCATCTTTCATTAAATATTCACAAATAATCTATTAAATAATCATCATTCTAGTTAAAGGAAAAATAAATAAATTTGCATTATATAAATAATAAGGAATAAAATATTTTTAAGACTAATTTAATATTTCGAAAATTAACGTATGGGGTGTCTAATACCTTCTCTTTATGTTTACGACTTTCGAACCCAAACTTTAGTTTGACAGACCAAATTTTTAAATGTTTCCAATTGAACCTTTTAAAACAATTCAATTGGTGACGACTCTATTTTTTATATATTTTTAAAAATTAAATTTTATTTCTCATCATCCTATCACCGCGTCGTTAAAAACATTGTGACAACCTTGATAGAATTGCTTGTGCTAGAAATGGATGTAATTTTGAGAATGTATTGGTTGTTACTGCATCATGCTACCATTGATTTCTTTGGGAAGAAATTAAAATTCAGAACTGAAGGGCAGTCAGTCTTTATATTTCAGGGTGAAAAGAAGAGCAGTTTAGCTTGCATAATTTCTGCTATTGCAGTAAAGAGACTTCTAAGGAAGGGATGCCAATGATACTTGGCTAATTTAGTTGATACTCGGGTGACTGATAAGGAGTTGGACCAGATTCCAATAGTAAATGGGTTCTTGGATGCGTTTCCTAAAAACTTGCCTGGATTACCACCATAATGAGAAATTGAGTTTGAGATTGATGTGTATCTAGGGTCTGATCCAATTTATATTCTACCTTATCGGATGGCACCTACTGAGTTGAAAGAGCTGAATGTGAAATTGTAGGAGTTGTTGGATAAAGGCTTTGTTTGGCCTAGCAGTTCAACATGGGGAGCACCTATTGTATTTGTGAAGAAGAAGGATGGAATGCTCCGTATGTGTATTAACTACAAGTAGTCGAATAAAATGATTGTGAAGAATAAATATTTGTTGCCTAGAATCGATGATCTCTTTAATCAGTTACAGGGAGCTGGTCATTTTTCAAAAATTAATCTTCGATCAGACTATCATCAATTGAGAATTCAGAAAGAGGATGTACCGAAAACAGCTTTTCAAACTCGATATGGGCATTATCAGTTTTTGGTGATACCATTCAGCAGTATTTGTGGATTTAATGAACCGGGTGTTCAAACTTTTCTTGGATAGATTTGTTATCATGTTCATAGATGATATACTTGTCTATTCCAAAAGTCAAACAGAGTATGAAGAATACCTATGTAATATCTTCCATTTTGTTGTATTTTTATTAATTGTATGTTTGAAAAATTAATTAATTTCAAATATGAATATTTGAGAAATTCAGAATTTCTAGTTGCAGTAGCAGAATTTTGTGAGGTTGATTGCATAATTTTAAAGAAATAATTTGATAAAGTGTAAAACATAAAAGTTGTGAATCTATATCTCATTTATAATTCTGTAAAATGGCTTGGCAGAATTCTGTGTGTGTGATGAGTTATGTCCCTTTGAGCAAGACTGGTTTGGTTTAGTATTTCTGCAGGAAGTCTGTGTCTATTTGGAATTTCTGGGAATGACTAAGGTAGATTGAGCCAAAGGTGTAAACATAAAAAATGTTCCTTTGTGTGTTGTGTTGTTGGTTATAAAATTTTAGGAATTTTGGATAAGTATAACTCAATGGAGAGTGGAAATTATAAGGACTGTCTAGATGGATTTTGAGGCAGTAAGTCTGAGTAATTTTTGAAGAGTCACCATAGTATGTGTGGTTGTCCCTGTGATTTGAATTTTGGATATGTTGGGCCACTGCATGTCTAGTTTAAGTGGCAAAAAGAATTAGGAAGTTTGGATGTTTGTAGCTCAATTGCGAGCTGGCTAAGTGTAAGTTATTCAGGAAAGGTTTCAGCTCAACAGAGATTAGTGTTGGCGAGCCGGCAAAATGCGAAGTGGTATTTTGCGAGCTGGCAATGCGAGCTAGCGAAGTGCCGAAGTGGCGAGGTGAGATTGCCGAAGTGGCAATAGGCGAAGAGACATATGCGAGGTGGCATATACGAAGAAGGATTTGACGAAGAGGAAAAGGCGAGGTAGCATTATGCGAAGAGGCATTATGCGAAGAGGGAATGAGTGAAGTGGCAGTTTGCGAGCAGAGTTTGGAGAAGAGGGAAATAAGTGAAGCGAGTTGGCAAAGAGGCGAAGATGCGAAGAGGCATTGTAGACGTGGCATATGCGAGACGGCATATGCGAGGAGGAGTTCGCGAGAAGAGTTTGGCGAGGCAGCATATGCGAGGTGACATATGCGAGCTGGATTAGCGAAGTGGCTTTTGCAAAGTGGCCTTGCCAGATCAGTTTGGCGAGCTGGAAAGTGCGAAGTAGGAATGGCAGTCTAGCTTATGTGAGGTAGCATTACCGAGGCGAGTTGGAGAGCTGGTAAGCGAGATTTTGGGGCAGTGGTCTATTTAACCCCAGCATCCAGTAGCGTTTTTCCATGATTTTTCTTCTTTCTTTCTTCGTTATTTTTCAGTCTTTTCTCATATCAGTTCCATTTTATTTTCTAAGGCATTAATACTCAAATTAATGCATTAGACCTCTAGATTATCCTATTTTAAGGCAGAAATCATTGGATTTAAACAAGAAATCTCAGGAAATTCAGTTTTGAAAAAATAAGGTAAATTTTCTTCCGAGGATATTTTCTTTAGATTTATTTAAGTCTGTTAGTTAGAATAATTAATATTGGGTGTATAGAATTTATTACAAGCAATTTGAAGTTATTAATGGTAATTATTGTTGGAAGAATCAGAATTTATGGACTGTCATGAATAGTAACATGAACAGTAAATTCGAATTAAATGTAAATTTTCCTTAAGAGATAAATTAAATTGAGGATGAGAATTATGAATAGAAATTCTAAGACGATTAAATATTCAGAAGTCATGTTGAATATTATTGATTTAGGGAAAACCCTAATTTTGTATATTTGGAAAAATTTCTTAGGAGGAGGAAATCAAAGTAATTGAGGAGTTTGGAGTTGAACAATTTGTTAAAGGAAATTCAAGAGAAATTTGTATAAGAGGTAAGTATGAACATTTCATTTATTTATTGTTTCTTTGAAATAATATGATCAAGCATTCTTAAATTGTTCATCCCATATAATTCTCATATATTTGATATTGCCGAATTACTAAATGATAATATTATGATATTCTAAAATCGAAAATATCCCTATGTTTCATATGATTACCATATATATATATATATATATATATATATATATATATATATATCATGTAAATGACTTGATCAACCTTCTTGGATCAAGTTTATATGCTTCTTACTTGTTAAACTCGATTTAAATGATGATATATGTTGATGGTCTCGTGACCAATATGTTTCTCATGAGATTGAAACCATATGACCCTATGGATAGAATGCTCTTCCCAATGAGAGTAAATTCATTTGTCCATCGTGCACTTTGGGAGCCCAGTTGATAGGATTTTTATCAGTGTTCCACCTAGAGGGGACCGCGAGCTCTAGGCGTATGCCTGGCCAAGCATGCATTCACGTTAAGGTAGCAAGGCTACTGATACGTATGTTGTGATATGAGATCAGTTCTATCATATGAGATTTGATAATGCCATTCTTTGTGGGCATTTTATATTCTAAATAAGAACCATAATTCAATTTGTGATATGATTTGATAGTGCTAATTATTATAAGCACTCATACTCCTTCAAGTAAAAGTTTGAGATTCTTTCATACCTATATATATAAATATATGTACATTAATATGATTTGATATTCAGATCCTTGATTCATGTGTTCATATCTTACTGAGTTAAAGGCTCACTCCTCTTCTGTGGATTTCAGGTGATAGTGTAGCTCGTGAGGGAGCTAATAGAGAAGATCAAGCTTCTTGACTCATTCTTCCAAGAAGCCTCTATTGTAATTATTTTGAAATATGATTTTGTATATTCATTATATGGTATTATGACACAATATGTATTGGAAGTATACTTTAGAGCTCCGTAGTTAGTCATTGAGGATGATAATATTTTGATGTATGATTTATTGGGTTACTCTTGTTCCTTAGTGATGTGGGATGCTGTCACACCCCATCTCCAGTGGTGCGACGGTCCTAGGGCAAGGGTAGGCTTAAGGCCACCATAAACCCGTAGAACTCACAGATCACAATTCTCATTAATGCCAAATAGATTATAACATCGCCTTTTACCATAAAATTTCCATATTCATACCTATAATCAAATGAAATCAAACACATCCTTCTATATCATTCCATATCTTTCTCTTGTTCCTTAATGATCTAAAGAAGACATCTCTCATCAAAGAGGAATAAAAGTATCCAAAGGATAACATTCATACATCAAAATATTCTATTATTCCCAAAAGACTAACTACAGAGCTCTAGAATATACTCCAATATATATTATATCACAATACCATTAATAATTATACAAGATAGCTCAAAAAGATAATTACAATGAAGCTTCTTGGAAAGAATAAGTCAAGAAGCTTGATCTTCTTTACTAGCTCCTTCACGAGCTAAACTATCACCTGAAATCCACAGAAGAGGAGTGAGCCTTCAACTCAGTAAGATATGAACATGTAGTAGAAAGGAATGCATATACATACTTATATCAATGTAAAATTTAGGGAAAACATTTATTTCAA